>JAUESO010000524.1:0-35609 GCA_030914385.1 Drosophila antonietae | reverse complement strand
TACATATCGAGCATAATAATTGAAATACGATCAGCCACTTATACATGTGACTGACCGGCAGCGCGAGATATGCCGCGTCTGCAGTTTGCCGCATGCCTAAAGTACATGCCGTATGTATATGCCCTATGCATATACATACATATATATATATATAAGCATACTACGCTCTCCCGCTCTGTCGCTGCGCTCAGCGGCAGAACTCTTTTTATATACAAATAATGTACTTAGCCTAAGACCATATATTTTTGGAAATAAAGAAACATTATGAATCCTACAACTAACACGAGCAGAAGGTCGCGCGTATTATTAACCAAACCTTTTACTAACTTATTACATGGCGACCGTGACAAGTGTCACGAACATGTAAAGTGAACACAATAATAAAAGTGAATAAAAACTAAAGTGAAACAACGGTTTTTCCTCGGGCACGGTAGCGGCTACGCGAGGCGTTTCAGTTGCCGTGCCCGTGGACCCGAGGGATGCATCCACTGCTGCGCTTCGTATGGAGTCTGGCGCCAAGAACTGTGAAGTTGTTGTCTCTGGCAAGCTGCGTGGTCAGCGTGCCAAGTCGATGAAGTTCGTCGATGGACTCATGATTCACTCTGGTGATCCAGGCAACGACTATGTCGAGACCACCACACGCCACGTTCTGCTGCGCCAGGGCCGTGCTTGGCATCAAGGTTAAGATCATGTTGCCCTACGATCCCAAGAACAAGAGTGGTCCCAAGAAGCCACTGCCCGACAATGTGTCTGTCGTTGAGCCCAAGGAGGAGAAGATCTATGAGACCCCAGAGACGGAATACAAGATTCCGCCACCAAGCAAGCCTCTGGATAATATGCCCGATGCTAAGGTTCTGTAAAATTAAGTTTTACTTTTCCACAAGAGTAACAGCAACAACAACAGTAATAACATGAGCAGCCGCTCACTGCGAGTACACCTCATGGACAGGAACCCAATAGCCTGTGCGACCAGCACCGGCCCCGCCAGCGCAACAAGCTGTGCCAAAGGATCCGACAGTGCTACAATGAGCACACAACGTGGATCCGACAACGCTACATAGAGCGTACAACATAATATTAATTAATTTTATTAATCTTAAAATGCACTGCGATGCATAATTTATTAATAAGAAAAAAATTGTAAAACTGAGCGACAATTGCGTTGCCCGGTCTAGGGTATGGCCCGTAAAGCCATACAACTATTAGCCAGGAAGATCACTGCGCTGATCGAATAGGGAATTAAAGCTACAAACAATGAATTAAAAATAAGATTAAAAAAAAAATTTTTTTTTAATATCATTACAAAAACGGACATACAGTTTAAATATCGAGAAGTACAAACAGAAAGAATTCATTTTAAAATGTCCATTTAAGAAAACACTTGAATTCCCAATAAAAAATGTTAATGTCTTTTCAACGAGCAATGGCTCATATCGCCTCACGCGATTACCTTTTGGTACCTTTTATGCATGAAGTGACATTCCTAAGTCACAAATGCACAGATCAAGGAATATTACAAATAATTATCCTGTCCCTACAGACGCAGACAGCGCTAGGAGATTGATTACATTATGTATTATTATAGACACTTTAAACAAAATTTCGCCGAACATTCCCGGCACATAATCTGATTATGTAAACAGAATGTTCCATTTGAATAGACAGAGGAATGCGAAAAAGCATTCCAATACCTGATAGATAATTTTGTGGCAGACGCCACATTCCGGATTACAATATCCGACCTAAAAAACATGCATAATAAAGTCATGACAAGTAAACAGAAAAACTCCTGCGCAAGAAAAGTTCAAGTAGATTTGCCTAAGCAAACTCTTGACAAAGCTTCTAAGCCCAACGTATACGAAGTCATTTCCAATGACGAGGTACGGAAATTAATAATCTTGCATATCGATAATTATACATGCTTCTAGAAGCATGTAAAAAAGAAGATAATCGCAAGAATTGATGTTAGCATTTTATACTCCAATGGAATTCTCGACTTAGGTCTGTTTTTCCAAAGGCTTGATTGGCAAGCCGGTGTATCTAAATTAGCCAACTCAAAGTGGCACCGTGCAAAAAGATCTTTGAATTAGTTCAATAGATACTTTAAAATGGGCAATAAAATAATAAAATTATTAAGAGTAGCGCTACTCAAGCCGGTGACCCTCATCCAAGATGATGAAGAAAAAGAAGCAAAACTGTTTACACCCATGATGATCATATTTAAGGAGGTCATACAGGCATAAATAAAACATTGGCCAAAGTACAAAGACACTACTATTGGAAAAAATATGACACGTCATATCAAAAAGTACAATAAGAAATGTCTAAAATGCCTAAAATCAAAATAACAGCATGAATAAAGACCCCAATAACAATAAAAGCTATATGGAATCTTTCATTCTGAAGTACGGTCCAATGAAGACGTTCATTACGGACATGGAAACAGAATATAAGAATTTCGTTATAAATGACTTGTGCAAATATTTAAAATAGAATATATAAAGTCTACTGCACACCATCATCAGACCTTAGGGACACTAGAGAAAAGTCGCAGAACATTTAATGAATATGTTCGTTCATACATTTCTGCGCACAAAACTGATTGTAACGTTTGGATACAATATTTCATGTAATGTATCAACACAACAACAATATTGTCCATATGAACTCGTATTTGGAAAATTACCAAATCAGTTCATACACTTTAACAGAAAAGAAAAACTATTATTAATCGACCAAGGTTAAAGATATAACGTAACTTCAAATTAAATAATAACATACAATTTATCAATGAGCACAAATGTTCGATTGAAAAACAAAAAGTACATAAAGATAGCTTAAAAGAATTTCATATCTGAAAGAATGCATGAAATAGGACTGATCACCCTTTTTCAAGTAAAAACAACATTTTTTTTCTTCTTCTCTCTTTCTCATATAAAATAGATACAAAAAAAAATTAATTAAAGAAAAATCTGATATTTTGAATGATTCATTAAACAAGTCGACTCAATAAAAAAAAAAAGGAAAATAAAATTTTCAATAACAATGCAAAATATTCCTTTTAATTTCTTTTATTAACTAACACAAAACAATACAATTAACAGTAAAATAAAACACACAAAATAATACAAAAAAATAAATTTAAGATTCAAATATAACGTAAAATTAACCAAAAAAAAAAAAAATTTTTTTTAACTTACAATAAGAATCAAAAATTAATATTAATTTCTTTAAAATTAACACTAAAATAAAATGACTACATATATTACGTCATTTCTTTAAAAAGGGGAGGTGTAGTATGTTTAATAACATAATAATAATACCCGACGCAATGTAGAGTATTCTACATATAAATGCGTCATATGCTCAGTGCATGATAGTGTATACTACATGCGCACATAGTGACACTTTGTCGCTATGCATAAATATACATATCGAGCATAATAATTGAAATACGATCAGCCACTTATATGTGACTGACCGGCAGCGCGAGATATGCCGCGTCTGCAGTTTGCCGCATGCCTAAAGTACATGCCGTATGTATATGCCCTATGCATATACATACATATATATATATATAAGCATACTACGCTCTCCCGCTCTGTCGCTGCGCTCAGCGGCAGAACTCTTTTTATATACAAATAATGTACTTAGCCTAAGACCATATATTTTTGGAAATAAAGAAAACATTATGAATCCTACAACTAACACGAGCAGAAGCTCGCGCGTTATTATTAACCAAACCTTTTACTAACTTATTACACTTTTAACCACTATCTTATATGCCCTGCCCCAAGGGTCATATTCGGCTGAGTCGCACAATTCTAAGAAGCACTCTCTTTTGCTTGCCCGAATGGCCTTCTTCAACTGTCTTCTAGCCGTCTGGTAGCTATTTGCATTTCTACATATGTGGTCCTACCACGGGCGCGTTGGTAGCTTCTTCTCGCCTGAATGCATTTGCGTCGAATGTCACCTATTTGTGCATTCCACCAATACATAGGCGTTTGTTGTCGCATGAACCGCTTGCGGCGTAGCATGCTACTACTGCAGGCACTCTGAATTTGGCTACCATTTGGCATGCTCTGGCCTCAGCATTGCCAGATGTGCCCAGCGACTGAATGGCCACTGAAAAGGCCAAGGATTGAAAGTATCCAGCTGATACGATTCTCTCCACAAGTTTGGCGCCCCCTGGCAAGTGGCTCCCCTATTGTGAACAGAAGTGCCGTATGATCGCTGCCCGTATAACTATCGCAATGACTCCATGATGCTTCCCGAAAAAGGGATGAAGTGACAAAAGTAATGTCAATTACTGATCCGTATCCAGCCCTACTGAAGGTGTACTCTTGGCCAGTATTGAGCAGTGCAACATCTAATGTCGCGAAGATCTCCAGAAGGATACGGCCTCTGGTATTAGTTGTGTGGCTACCCCATTCTAACGCCCATGAATTAAAGTCGCCTGCTATAATGGCCTTCCGACCCCTAGCATCCACGGCAAGCTCATCGAGCGTCGCTGAGAAATCGCTGAGCTGCATGCTGGGGGCCAGGTAGCAACTGTATAGCCATAAGTTACCGTATCGGCCCGCGTACGAATCCATGAATGGCTTAACATCTGAAAGCACATTCGTTGAACCGCCACATGCCCATAGCGCTGCTTTGCCAGTACTGTCTGTTGCCCACGTTCTGGGACAGCTGGTCTTACAGTGATGAGGTTCACTGAGAAAGGCTACATCTATAAATTTTTCTCTTACAGTCTGCTCTAGTAGATCTTGCGCAGCTATACAATGATTTAAGTTAAGTTGAAGAAACCTTAACATTTCATTTTACGCGCAGCTTCACGGTAGGATGGGCACTTGAAGCTGCCTGCTGAATGATCCGTCTGCTTTTCGCCTTTACGGACGCAGAGGCTACATTTGGGTGGCTTGGTGCATGCTTTTGCACTGTGACCCATCTCGCCACACCTGAAACAGGCACCCTTCAGATCATAGTCGCTAGCGCAGTTAGCGGCTATATGACCGTAATCGAGGCACTTGAAGCAGCGTTTAGGCTGGTCCACGGCTCGGATACGGCATACAACCCATCCTATCCTAATTTTGGACAACTCGAGCAGAGTTTTGGCTTTCCCAACTGGGAGAGCAACTGTAGCTCTTTGCTGTCCCCCATAAGCTGACCGAAGCGATTTAATGACCGTAATGGGGAGTGAGCTATCTTTCAACTCCACCCTAATTGCCTCTATTATCTCCTCTTTGCTCGCTAGTTCATCAAGATCACGAATCTCAATGTGTGCCGTTTCGGTAAGTGTTTTAACTACCGCTCTGTCGCCCAATGCCTTGCCTACAGCCTCGTGAAGAGCATCTGCACTATGCTCCGGCTTCCTGCTTAGTTGCAACAGGAGGTCCCCCTTAGCTGTCTTTCTGATCCCTTGAACATCGCCACTCAGATGTTTTAAATTTGGGTCGCTCTTAACTACGCGAAGCATGTCCGCATAGCTGCACCCGCCTACGCCAGAGATCGCAATTGCGTCAGTTCTGGGCCGCTTTTGTATGGGCTTGCGACCCTTGACGACCGTCCAGCTACTCTTGCTAGTCTGTGGATCTGCTTGATTTGCATTCCTAACTGCCGCACCTATTGCTATTTGTTCTACCGTTCTGTTGGGTCTCGACTTTTTTGAAGGAGTTTTCCTCACTTCGGCGGCTACTTCCCTTGGCCGTTTGGGCGTATTGCTACTCTTTTGAGCACTAATGCTCGCTTTGTGGACTTTCTCCACTGCTTTCTTGGGCGGCGTGGTCTGCACCTCGCAGTTTCTAACTGTGCGGTCACAAAACTTTTCGGCCGCCTTGTGAAGATTGACCAGTTTGGTCAACTCCTCTCTCATTAGGGCATTTATATGCCGCTGACCACCAAATAAAGCAGACAAGCCCTCCAAGGTAACTCCTATTTGAGCTAACGCCTCCTTTAAGGACTTTGGTGCCTGGCAAACAGCCACTGGGGACTGACTCGGTGCTACCGGCTGCGGCAACGCCCTCAATTGTTGCTGCGGTGACCGCTGCAGCGAAGAGCGGCGCGCGAAAGCTTGCAGCTCATCCTCCATCATGGCCTCCATACCTGCTCCGACTACCGTGGCGTGTAGCCTGTAGTGGGCAATGGCTACTAAAATTTGAATTTAGTGACCCCACTAATTTAAAACACAGCTTAGCTTCGAGACACTAGGAGCCCGGAAGTATGCACTACTTTAGACTGCGTCTAAAAGTATGCAGTACTTTAGCTACTGTAACTTCGCCTCAGAAGTTAGGTTGTTGTCTTTGCTAAGAAAACTACTCAAAATGGTTAGGTTACTCAAAATGGTTAGAATGTCCGCTGCGATTTCCAGCACTACTAACAGCTGTGCCCCTGGTTGTTATTATTTGTGCAAGTGTGACAATTGTGACACACAACCACAAGTAAAAACGCTTTCCCGCCCTGTGTCGAGGAAAAAAAGAGATGGAAGGCCAAAAAGACGCTACCGCCCCCCCCCTCTCTTGCACCACACTCGGCGAAGCGGATACTTCGCGATGCCGCCACAAAGCGTTCAACACGTTTTAAGTGTTTCTCTCGCAGTCTTTGGATCAGCTGGGTAAGTACAATCCGCAGCATACACGTTGTTTTTAATTATTTCCACTTTTACAGCGAAAACAAAATACAGAATACTGGACCGCGAAAACACCGACCGTACTCCGCGACAACGCCAACTCTCTCTCCACACTAGAGGTGTGTCGTGTGTGTGTGTGTGTGTGTGTGTGTGTGTGTGTGTGTGTGTGTGTGTGTGTGTGTGGTGTGTGTGTGTGTGTGTGTGTGTGTGTGTGTGTGTGTGTGTGTGTGTGTGTGTGTGTGTGTGATGCTTGTGGTACGGCCGTAAAGCATTGCTTCGCAAGCGCATTGCACTATCTTAGGCTGGGACACCTCGACTTCTTATCCGCTCAACTCGGCGGAGCTCCGTCATAATTGTGGCCGCGAAGGTGCTTGTAAGATTCCAAGCTGCCTCCGATTCCAGCATGGCATTGACTATATTGTCCGCTCTAATAGAGCGGCCCACAGCCTCTTCCAGACAACGCCTCTCCTCTTGGAAGCGTCCGCACTCGAATAAGACGTGTTTGGCATCTTCCACCAGTCCTCGTCCACACCAGGAGCATTCGTCCGTGTCCTCGTGGCCAAAGCGCTTCAAGTAGCTCCGGAAGCATCCATGTCCCGAGAGAATCTGCGTAAGATAAAAATTAACCTCACCGTGCTTGCGGTTTATCCATGGTGCAAGCTCAGGGATGAGCGTGTGCGTCCAGCGCCCTTTTGTTGAGGTATTCCATCGTCTTTGCCATCGCGCAATGCTGTCCGCCCTGATAACGTCGCGCTGTATAGGCTCGTGCGTGTTCCGCTCCACGGCTTCGGCGACCAATTCCTCCAGTGGCACCATACCGGCAATAACAAGTGCCGCGTCATCGGAGACTGTCCTAAAGGCGCAGCTGACTCTGATTGCGCTCAGTCTGTAAGTGGCACAAATGCCTCGGCTATAGCTCGGCGTTGCCATCGCACTTGACCATATTGGTGCAGCATAGAGGATGACGGACCTAGTGACGCTCGTTAGGAGGAGGCGTCGTTGTTGCCTTGGTCCCCGCGTGTTGAGCATAATTCTTGAGAGAGCTCTACAAGAATCAGCTGCTTTTTTATGCACATATTCTAAGTGCTCGCGGAAAGTTAATCTCGTGTCTATCATGACGCCAAGATACTTTATCGCCCTCTTAGATGCGATGGTAACGCTGCCGATCTTTATATTGGCAGTTTCCACTCTCTTGCGACTGCTGACTAGGACGACTTCCGTTTTGTGCGCCGCTAGCTCTAGTCCAGCTCCAGACAACCAGCTTCGTATGCGATTGATACTTGCGCTGCACATATCCTCAGTATCTTTAAGCTCCTTTCCTATGGTGACGACTGCTACATCATCAGCAAAGCCAATGGTGTGCGCGCCTGCTGGTAGTTCCAAGCGCAGTACGCCGTCGTACATCATATTCCATAGGAGAGGCCCCAGCACTGAACCTTGGGGGACTCCAGCTGACACTATATGAGTTTGGGGACCCTCACTCGTATTGTATGTTAGTGTTCTTCCTCTGAAGTAGCTCCTCACTATCTCTTTTAGATATTTAGGGATATTATATTGTGACATCGCATCCAGTATCATATCCCAACTAGCTGTGTTGAATGCATTCTTCACATCTAGAGTCGCAATGATGCAGTAGCGCTTCGTCCCGTGCTTCCATCTGGTGCCTTGGATGGCGGAAGCTGCCAGGCCGACAACTTTGTCAAGCGCATCTGCTGTTGAACGGGCCTTCCGGAAACCAAATTGGTTAGGTGAAAGGCCTCCGGCGCTATCAATGGCACTCTCCAGCCTAGAGCAAATCAGTTTCTCAAACACCTTTCCCATGGTGTCTAAGAGACAGATTGGTCTATATGAAGATGGCTCATCCGGTGGTTTGCCAGCCTTGGGTAGCAATACCAAGTTCTGAATTTTCCATATTGCGGGGAACGTCTCCTGAATTATACATTCGTTGTATAATTCCGCGAACGCGCTCGGGTGCAAGGCGAGGGCTAGCTTTAGCGCACGATTTGGGATCCTGTCTGGCCCTGGGGCTGAGTTAAGTCTAAGACTTCTGAGAGCTACTAGTATCTCCTCGTCCGTAACTAAGTCAATCTGAGTGCTCGTTGAGCCCTGCTCGGCAGACATGGTCTCAGGGGCATGAATGGAGCTTAGTCTTTCTGGAAAGAGTGTTTCCACAATCGATTTAAGCTCCAAACGATCCATAGGCTGCACCTGATTACCTGCGTATAGTCTTTTAACCACTATCTTATATGCCCTGCCCCAAGGGTCATATTCGGCTGAGTCGCACAATTCTAAGAAGCACTCTCTTTTGCTTGCCCGAATGGCCTTCTTCAACTGTCTTCTAGCCGTCTGGTATGCTATTTGCATTTCTACATATGTGGTCCTACCACGGGCGCGTTGGTAGCTTCTTCTCGCCTGAATGCATTTGCGTCGAATGTCACCTATTTGTGCATTCCACCAATACATAGGCGTTTGTTGTCGCATGAACCGCTTGCGGCGTAGCATGCTACTACTGCAGGCACTCTGAATTTGGGCTACCATTTGGCATGCTCTGGTCTCAGCATTGCCAGATGTGCCCAGCGACTGAATGGCCACTGAAAAGGCCAAGGGATTGAAAGTATCCAGCTGATACGATTCTCTCCACAAGTTTGGCGCCCTGGCAAGTGGCTCCCCTATTGTGAACAGAAGTGCCGTATGATCGCTGCCCGTATAACTATCGCAATGACTCCATGATGCTTCCCGAAAAAGGGATGAAGTGACAAAAGTAATGTCAATTACTGATCCGTATCCAGCCCTACTGAAGGTGTACTCTTGGCCAGTATTGAGCAGTGCAACATCTAATGTCGCGAAGATCTCCAGAAGGATACGGCCTCTGGTATTAGTTGTGTGGCTACCCCATTCTAACGCCCATGAATTGAAGTCGCCTGCTATAATGGCCTTCCGACCCCTAGCATCCACGGCAAGCTCATCGAGCGTCGCTGAGAAATCGCTGAGCTGCATGCTGGGGGCCAGGTAGCAACTGTATAGCCATAAGTTACCGTATCGGCCGCGTACGAATCCATTGAATGGCTTAACATCTGAAAGCACATTCGTTGAACCGCCACATGCCCATAGCGCTGCTTTGCCAGTACTGTCTGTTGCCCACGTTCTGGGACAGCTGGTCTTACAGTGATGAGGTTCACTGAGAAAGGCTACATCTATAAATTTTTCTCTTACAGTCTGCTCTAGTAGATCTTGCGCAGCTATACAATGATTTAAGTTAAGTTGAAGAAACCTTAACATTTCATTTTACGCGCAGCTTCACGGTAGGATGGGCACTTGAAGCTGCCTGCTGAATGATTCGTCTGCTTTTCGCCTTTACGGACGCAGAGGCTACATTTGGGTGGCTTGGTGCATGCTTTTGCACTGTGACCCATCTCGCCACACCTGAAACAGGCACCCTTCAGATCACAGTCGCTAGCGCAGTTAGCGGCTATATGACCGTAATCGAGGCACTTGAAGCAGCGTTTAGGCTGGTCCACGGCTCGGATACGGCATACAACCCATCCTATCCTAATTTTGGACAACTCGAGCAGAGTTTTGGCTTTCCCAACTGGGAGAGCAACTGTAGCTCTCTGCTGTCCCCCATAAGCTGACCGAAGCGATTTAATGACCGTAATGGGGAGTGAGCTATCTTTCAACTCCACCCTAATTGCCTCTATTATCTCCTCTTTGCTCGCTAGTTCATCAAGATCACGAATCTCAATGTGTGCCGTTTCGGTAAGTGTTTTAACTACCGCTCTGTCGCCCAATGCCTTGCCTACAGCCTCGTGAAGAGCATCTGCACTATGCTCCGGCTTCCTGCTTAGTTGCAACAGGAGGTCCCCCTTAGCTGTCTTTCTGATCCCTTGAACATCGCCACTCAGATGTTTTAAATTTGGGTCGCTCTTAACTACGCGAAGCATGTCCGCATAGCTGCACCCGCCTACGCCAGAGATCGCAATTGCGTCAGTTCTGGGCCGCTTTTGTATGGGCTTGCGACCCTTGACGACCGTCCAGCTACTCTTGCTAGTCTGTGGATCTGCTTGATTTGCATTCCTAACTGCCGCACCTATTGCTATTTGTTCTACCGTTCTGTTGGGTCTCGACTTTTTTGAAGGAGTTTTCCTCACTTCGGCGGCTACTTCCCTTGGCCGTTTGGGCGTATTGCTACTCTTTTGAGCACTAATGCTCGCTTTGTGGACTTTCTCCACTGCTTTCTTGGGCGGCGTGGTCTGCACCTCGCAGTTTCTAACTGTGCGGTCACAAAACTTTTCGGCCGCCTTGTGAAGATTGACCAGTTTGGTCAACTCCTCTCTCATTAGGGCATTTATATGCCGCTGACCACCAAATAAAGCAGACAAGCCCTCCAAGGTAACTCCTATTTGAGCTAACGCCTCCTTTAAGGACTTTGGTGCCTGGCAAACAGCCACTGGGGACTGACTCGGTGCTACCGGCTGCGGCAACGCCCTCAATTGTTGCTGCGGTGACCGCTGCAGCGAAGAGCGGCGCGCGAAAGCTTGCAGCTCATCCTCCATCATGGCCTTCATACCTGCTCCGACTACCGTGGCGTGTAGCCTGTAGTGGGCAATGGCTACTAAAATTTGAATTTAGTGACCCCACTAATTTAAAACACAGCTTAGCTTCGAGACACTAGGAGCCCGGAAGTATGCACTACTTTAGACTGCGTCTAAAAGTATGCAGTACTTTAGCTACTGTAACTTCGCCTCAGAAGTTAGGTTGTTGTCTTTGCTAAGAAAACTACTCAAAATGGTTAGGTTACTCAAAATGGTTAGAATGTCCGCTGCGATTTCCAGCACTACTAACAGCTGTGCCCCTGGTTGTTATTATTTGTGCAAGTGTGACAATTGTGACACACAAGCACAAGTAAAAACGCTTTCCCGTCGAGGAAAAAAGAGATGGAAGGCCAAAAAGACGCTACCGCCCCCCCTCTCTTGCACCACACTCGGCGAAGCGGATACTTCGCGATGCCGCCACAAAGCGTTCAACACGTTTTAAGTGTTTCTCTCGCAGTCTTTGGATCAGCTGGGTAAGTACAATCCGCAGCATACACGTTGTCTTTAATTATTTCCACTTTTACAGCGAAAACAAAATACAGAATACTGGACCGCGAAAACACCGACCGTACTCCGCGACAACGCCAACTCTCTCTCCACACTAGAGGTGTGTCGTGTGTGTGTGTGTGTGTGTGTGTGTGTGTGTGTGTGTGTGTGTGTGTGTGTGTGTTTTTTTTTTTGTATTCGTTTATTAACAAAAATTTATACTATATAATACTAGATAATTTAGATGCGGCGACTAAAGATAGCGCAAGATGCTTGCGGTACGGCCGTGAAGCATTGCTTCGCAAGCGCTTTGCACTATCTTAGGCTGGGACACCTCGACTTCTTATCCGCTCAACTCGGCGGAGCTCCGTCATAATTGTGGCCGCGAAGGTGCTTGTAAGATTCCAAGCTGCCTCCGATTCCAGCATGGCATTGACTATGTTGTCCGCTCTAATAGAGCGGCCCACAGCCTCTTCCAGACAACGCCTCTCCTCTTGGAAGCGTCCGCACTCAAATAAGACGTGTTTGGCATCTTCCACCAGTCCTCGTCCACACCAGGAGCATTCGTCCGTGTCCTCGTGGCCAAAGCGCTTCAAGTAGCTCCGGAAGCATCCATGTCCCGAGAGAATCTGCGTAAGATAAAAATTAACCTCACCATGCTTGCGGTTTATCCATGGTGCAAGCTCAGGGATGAGCGTGTGCGTCCAGCGCCCTTTTGTTGAGGTATTCCATCGTCTTTGCCATCGCGCAATGCTGTCCGCCCTGATAACGTCGCGCTGTATAGGCTCGTGCGTGTTCCGCTCCACGGCTTCGGCGACCAATTCCTCCAGTGGCACCATACCGGCAATAACAAGTGCCGCGTCATCGGAGACTGTCCTAAAGGCGCAGCTGACTCTGATTGCGCTCAGTCTGTAAGTGGCACAAATGCCTCGGCTATAGCTCGGCGTTGCCATCGCACTTGACCATATTGGTGCAGCATAGAGGATGACGGACCTAATGACGCTCGTTAGGAGTCGTTGTTGCCTTGGTCCCCGCGTGTTGAGCATAATTCTTGAGAGAGCTCTACAAGAATCAGCTGCTTTTTTATGCACATATTCTAAGTGCTCGCGGAAAGTTAATCTCGTGTCTATCATGACGCCAAGATACTTTATCGCCCTCTTAGATGCGATGGTAACGATCTTTATATTGGCAGTTTCCACTCTCTTGCGACTGCTGACTAGGACGACTTCCGTTTTGTGCGCCGCTAGCTCTAGTCCAGCTCCAGACAACCAGCTTCGTATGCGATTGATACTTGCGCTGCACATATCCTCAGTATCTTTAAGCTCCTTTCCTATGGTGACGACTGCTACATCATCAGCAAAGCCAATGGTGTGCGCGCCTGCTGGTAGTTCCAAGCGCAGTACGCCGTCGTACATCATATTCCATAGGAGAGGCCCCAGCACTGAACCTTGGGGGACTCCAGCTGACACTATATGAGTTTGGGGACCCTCACTCGTACTGTATGTTAGTGTTCTTCCTCTGAAGTAGCTCCTCACTATCTCTTTTAGATATTTAGGGATATTATATTGTGACATCGCATCCAGTATCATATCCCAACTAGCTGTGTTGAAGGCATTCTTCACATCTAGAGTCGCAATGATGCAGTAGCGCTTCGTCCCGTGCTTCCATCTGGTGCCTTGGATGGCGGAAGCTGCCAGGCCGACAACTTTGTCAAGCGCATCTGCTGTTGAACGGGCCTTCCGGAAACCAAATTGGTTAGGTGAAAGGCCTCCGGCGCTATCAATGGCACTCTCCAGCCTAGAGCAAATCAGTTTCTCAAACACCTTTCCCATGGTGTCTAAGAGACAGATTGGTCTATATGAAGATGGCTCATCCGGTGGTTTGCCAGCCTTGGGTAGTACCAAGTTCTGAATTTTCCATATTGCGGGGAACGTCTCCTGAATTATACATTCGTTGTATAATTCCGCGAACGCGCTCGGGTGCAAGGCGAGGGCTAGCTTTAGCGCACGATTTGGGATCCCGTCTGGCCCTGGGGCTGAGTTAAGTCTAAGACCTCTGAGAGCTACTAATATCTCCTCGTCCGTAACTAAGTCAATCTGAGTGCTCGTTGAGCCCTGCTCGGCAGACATGGTCTCAGGGGCATGAATGGAGCTTAGTCTTTCTGGAAAGAGTGTTTCCACAATCGATTTAAGCTCCAAACGATCCATAGGCTGCACCTGATTACCTGCGTATAGTCTTTTAACCACTATCTTATATGCCCTGCCCCAAGGGTCATATTCGGCTGAGTCGCACAATTCTAAGAAGCACTTTCTTTTGCTTGCCCGAATGGCCTTCTTCAACTGTCTTCTAGCCGCCTGGTATGCTATTTGCATTTCTACATATGTGGTCCTACCACAGGCGCGTTGGTAGCTTCTTCTCGCCTGGATGCATTTGCGTCGAATGTCACCTATTTGTGCATTCCACCAATACATAGGCGTTTGTTGTCGCATGAACCGCTTGCGGCGTAGCATGCTACTACTGCAGGCACTCTGAATTTGGGCTACCATTTGGCATGCTCTGGCCTCAGCATTGCCAGATGTGCCCAGCGACTGAATGGCCACTGAAAAGGCCAAGGGATTGAAAGTATCCAGCTGATACGATTCTCTCCACAAGTTTGGCGCCCTGGCAAGTGGCTCCCATATTGTGAACAGAAGTGCCGTATGATCGCTGCCCGTATAACTATCGCAATGACTCCATGATGCTTCCCGAAAAAGGGATGAAGTGACAAAAGTAATGTCAATTACTGATCCGTATCCAGCCCTACTGAAGGTGTACTCTTGGCCAGTATTGAGCAGTGCAACATCTAATGTCGCGAAGATCTCCAGAAGGATACGGCCTCTGGTATTAGTTGTGTGGCTACCCCATTCTAACGCCTATGAATTGAAGTCGCCTGCTATAATGGCCTTCCGACCCCTAGCATCCACGGCAAGCTCATCGAGCGTCGCTGAGAAATCGCTGAGCTGCATGCAAGCGAGACGACAGCGCTACAACGCTGTCGTCGAGTGTGGTTCGGAGCTATGCAGAAGAATAACACTAGCATTGTTAGGCAGTTTAGAGAGAAACGTGAAAGCATAAGCACCGAAACTCGCTTCGCTAAGTACGCTATTATGGGCCAAATCAATTTAGTTCCAACATCAGAAGTGGGATCGGCGCCACCCCCTATATTTAATGAAGAACAGTGGCGCATAATTTTGCAAATGCAAAATCAAAATATGTTGGAGTTTGCAAAAACAATGCAAGCTTCTACATCAGAACAACAACAAAAGCGTGAAGTCACATTGCCGAAATTTTTCGCCAACGCCGCAGGCGTAGACGCTTCAAAGTGGTGTGCGACTGCAGATATTATTTTAACTGAACAGCCGCTAGAAGGAAGCAAGCTTATTATGGCATTAAGCAATGCAATGGACGGCAGTGCATCCCAATGGCTAACGGAAATCTCCTACCCTGGCATGAAGTGGAGCGAGTTTAAAGAATTGTTCCTTCATCGATACGAAAGCGATGAAACACCAGCAGCGATGTTTTTGAATTTGTTAAGCAGTCGTCCGGCTAGTGAAGAGTGAAGCCGGACACAAAATAGCAGAATGCAGAAAAAACGCGATGCGAGGCAGAGGCGAAAACCCAACGAGAGAAGACTCGTGTTACTTGCTTCAAGTGTGGCCAACCCGGGCATTTTGCGAACCGATGCTCTGAAAGTGACGTCCCAACAAAACAAAAGAATGTAAACCAGTGTTTTGTGTCTGAGCCAACAGGAGTCATGTTACAGTGAGGTGAGAGCTACCCAATTTGCTTCGACTCTGGTGCCGAATATTCCTTGATAAGATAAAAGATAAGTGACCGATGCTGATAAAAACAAATTAATAAAATAAATTAGAAATTATACCTCAGCATTTTCTAAAGGGATCCCAAACACACGAGTTAATACAGGTGAAATGAGAATTCGACTAATTGACCCCAACAAAATAGGCCCAGTCCAGAAAAGAGAGATATAGTGCGTGAGAGGTTAAGAGAGTTACTCTGATGTAACAATATCCGCCCAAGTTGTTCTCCTTATGTAAGTCTTATGAAAAATGGATCCGATCGTTTATGTATTGACTACAGAGAATTAAACTCAAATACCGTCGCTGACAAATACCCCTTGCCGCTCATTAGTGACCAGATTGATAGATTGTGTGGTTCGTATTACTTTACTTGTTTAGATATGGCTAGTGGTTTTCACCAAATTCCGATTCACCCTGATTCCGTTGAATATACTGCATTTGTGACGCTGAAAAATTAATTAATTTGGCAGAGATATCTATTGATTGGTTTATTGTGAACAGCGGAAGGACTCTGATATTATTGATATTATGAACAAATTGAAAGACAATTCTCTTGCCGGGTACATTACAAAAACTTACGAAGTATAAGCAGGAATAATTTATAGAAAAATCCAGAGAAATAGTAGAACTCGATCTTTGCCAATTGTGCAAAATGTATTAGCGGCACCAGGATATAGCAAAGAGTAATTTTATAAAAACAATGCTAAGGTTATTAGGTTGTTGAATACGAATTAGGAGATTTTGATGCAGAAAGGCATCAAATGAAGTCCAAAGTTTTGAAGACCTCTAAACATAGCTGAATTGTTAGACGAAGATAGATATTTTCTAAGGTCATTGACATAATAGAAAATACAAATTCACGTACAGGGTGATATAAGAAAGTTGCCAGAAGGGCATGTATTAGTTGAACTAGAAAATTTTGATGAAGATTTGAATGATTGAAAAAACTGTTGAAAGAGACAGTATGGAATTGATTGAGAAACTGTTGAAAGAGGCTGTATAAAAATTGAGAAACTGTTGAAAGAGGCAGTATAAAAATTGAGAAACTGTTGAAAGAGGCAGTATAAAAATTGAGAAGCTGTTGAAAGAGACAGTATGAAATAATTGAGAAACTGTTGCAAGAGACAGTATGGAATTATTTAGAATGAAACTGTTGCAAGAGACAGTATCGAATTATTGACAGTGAAACTGTTGCAAGAGACAGTATAGATGCCTGAAAGGCTGATAAGAAATATTTTGTAGAATTGGTTATAATGCTAACACAAGTGCAAAACTAATGTTTTGATCATGGCGTGTGACGCATAAGATGATAATGAATATGGATGGATACCTGAAAAGTTGTATGATTGATAGTGCAAAATCAATGTAAAGCGAACCCAGAGTGGTTTATGATAATAAAGTAAAACAGCAAAGAAAGCTGAGTTAAAGAGTAATTAGGAGTGAGACTAGAAGAGGAAGATAAAATTTTGTATGGCGCTGTGTAGTGATAACAGTTGTAATCAAGAAATTTATAAGATAAATGAAATGATTAATGCAGTAAGGCATTTTTAGAATACACGAGTTTGTGTTATGGTCAGTATGGCCGAGGTGGTTTAGTAGAATCTATAAAAGAATGAGTGAGACGATAATTTAAATAATAATGATGATAATAATAATGAGTGAATAAATAGATTAACATAGATTGACTGATGAAAGATTATTATCTAAAGTCAGATAAGTGAAATATTATTGATTACGTAATACGATTATGATCCAAATGTTGAGTACACGAGGACGTGTCAAGGTCAGGATGGCCGTGTCGGAGCGCACTGTATGTGATTGTTGCTGCGTACTGCGTGTATGCGCTGTGTGTGGCTGTGTGTATGTGTGTATGGATATTCTGATTTACACCAGAATCCTACATACCTGTATGTCAAAGCAAACTGTATGCACACAGTGTGTGTGTGTGTGTGTTTTTTTTTGTTTTTTTATACTTTGTTCCCGAAGGGGAAAAAGTATATTGGGTTTGTGCAATGTCCGTCTTGCTGTCCGTCCGTCTGTCCGTCTGTCCGTCTGTCCGTATGAACGCAATATTTTTCGGCGCTATTAGAGCTAGAGACTTGAAATTTTAAACATATACTCATATATGTTCCCGAATTATAAAGTGTAAAAATTTTCCCGATCCGCCCACTAGGGGCGTGGCAAATCGGAAAACTCTTCCGCCCATAGTTAAGTTATCATACTAGATGATGAGCTAGAGAGTTGCAATTTGAAATGTATACTCGGGGTGACAACCCAAGTTCAAAAAGCTATGGCGGATATATCTACGCCCATTGGGGGCGTGGCAAATCGGGAAATACGTATCTTCTACACCGTTAAAGCTAGAACGCTGAAATTTTGCATGTGAGTTAATGTTATGATTCTAAGAAGATCGATCAAAAAGTTTTATGTCTACGCCCATTGGGGGCGTGGCAAATCGGACCTGAATATATAGTGATTTTTCAAATTGTGCTATATTTTGGACACTATTGACACTAGAGACTTGAAATTTTGCATGTATACTCGGGTTGACAACCCAAGACTAATAAGCTATGGTAGATATATCTACGCCCACAGGGGGCGTGGCAAACCGCAAAAGTTTATATCTCCTACAGTTTTAGAGCTAGAAGCTTGAAAATTGGATGGTTGAGTTACTAATGTTCTCCTCTATCGATGCCCCAAAAATAATTTTTCAGCCTCTTTGGGGGCGTGGCATATCGAAAAATACCCTGTAATTTTCGCATTTTTGGAATGTAAGCAACCAAATTTTGCAGGCATGTTAGCCTCGGCCCTTTCTAAGAACTGGCAAAAAATTATGCGTCTACGCCCCCTGGGGGCGTGGCAAATCGGCAAAGAAGTTTGTTGTGGCCAACTGCATAATTCATGCATACAATAGCTTAGTAGCAATTGCTAAGATGGCAAAAAGCATTTTAACATAAATATAATAATATTAATAATTTAAAAAATAAAATTCATAAGTTTTTGATTAATAAATAAAAAGTTTCCAGCGGGATTCGAACCTGGGTCTTTTGAAAACAACATGTAATCGTTAGCTAAACCTAAATAAATTCACAGCTGATCAGCTGACCAGCTGATCAGCAGCTTGTGACGTCACAAAACAATACAATCGCAATTCTTGCAATATGTATACACTTTTGGATGTGTATACACGTACACATGCATACATACATATATGCATGCATAGAAAAACTGCCTGCCACACAGCGTCGCAAATCGGAAAGCATAAAGCAGTTTTAGTTTTTACTTAAATGCACAATTCATATGCGTATGTTTATAAATGATTATCAATTGGCAGCAAGCATTTTATAATAAATATACAAATATTAAAAAAATAAAAAATTAATAATTTTTGAAAAAAAGTTTTCTGCGGGATTCGAACCCACGCACCTAAGTATAGCTTGCATAGCGCTTACCACCAGCGCCACTGCCCTGACTTGGGTTTCGTTAACTAAAACCAAATAAGGTATTGCTAGAGCGCCTTTTGACAAAACTAAAGTAACGATCGAAAAATTCTTAATTCAGTCACAATTCTTAGAATATTCTGGCATCCAAGCTTTTGTATGTATACATAGAAAGTTGTGTGTATACTCGTATAGTGTGTACATGTGTAAATCTGTATGCATGTGTAGGAAAAACGTTTGTTGCTTGCCATGTACGTTTTCTAATTGCCGAAATATTTCGTTAATTAAATGTTTATTAAAAATAAGATGCACCTATGGGAACAAAGTATATCGCTGTTAGTTGCGCCTAACTGCAACGTTCTTACTTGTTTTTTTTTGTATTCGTTTATTAACAAAAAATGTATACTATATAATACTAGATAATTTAGATGATGCGACTAAAGATAGCGCAAGATGCTTGCGGTACGGCCGTAAAGCATTGCTTCGCAAGCGCATTGCACTATCTTAGGCTGGGACACCTCGAATTCTTATCCGCTCAACTCGGCGGAGCTCCGTCATAATTGTGGCCGCGAAGGTGCTTGTAAGATTCCAAGCTGCCTCCGATTCCAGCATGGCATTGACTATATTGTCCGCTCTAATAGAGCGGCCCACAGCCTCTTCCAGACAACGCCTCTCCTCTTGGAAGCGTCCGCACTCGAATAAGACGTGTTTGGCATCTTCCACCAGTCCTCGTCCACACCAGGAGCATTCGTCCGTGTCCTCGTGGCCAAAGCGCTTCAAGTAGCTCCGGAAGCATCCATGTCCCGAGAGAATCTGCGTAAGATAAAAATTAACCTCACCGTGCTTGCGGTTTATCCATGGTGCAAGCTCAGGGATGAGCGTGTGCGTCCAGCGCCCTTTTGTTGAGGTATTCCATCGTCTTTGCCATCGCGCAATGCTGTCCGCCCTGATAACGTCGCACTGTATAGCCTCGTGCGTGTTCCGCTCCACGGCTTCGGCGACCAATTCCTCCAGTGGCACCATACCGGCAATAACAAGTGCCGCGTCATCGGAGACTGTCCTAAAGGCGCAGCTGACTCTGATTGCGCTCAGTCTGTAAGTGGCACAAATGCCTCGGCTATAGCTCGGCGTTGCCATCGCACTTGACCATATTGGTGCAGCATAGAGGATGACGGACCTAGTGACGCTCGTTAGGAGGAGGCGTCGTTGTTGCCTTGGTCCCCGCGTGTTGAGCATAATTCTTGAGAGAGCTCTACAAGAATCAGCTGCTTTTTTATGCACATATTCTAAGTGCTCGCGGAAAGTTAATCTCGTGTCTATCATGACGCCAAGATACTTTATCGCCCTCTTAGATGCGATGGTAACGCTGCCGATCTTTATATTGGCAGTTTCCACTCTCTTGCGACTGCTGACTAGGACGACTTCCGTTTTGTGCGCCGCTAGCTCTAGTCCAGCTCCAGACAACCAGCTTCGTATGCGATTGATACTTGCGCTGCACATATCCTCAGTATCTTTAAGCTCCTTTCCTATGGTGACGACTGCTACATCATCAGCAAAGCCAATGGTGTGCGCGCCTGCTGGTAGTTCCAAGCGCAGTACGCCGTCGTACATCATATTCCATAGGAGAGGCCCCAGCACTGAACCTTGGGGTACTCCAGCTGACACTATATGAGTTTGGGGACCCTCACTCGTATTGTAAGTTTAGTGTCTTCCTCTGAAGTAGCTCCTCACTATCTCTTTTAGATATTTAGGGATATTATATTGTGACATCGCATCCAGTATCATATCCCAACTAGCTGTGTTGAAGGCATTCTTCACATCTAGAGTCGCAATGATGCAGTAGCGCTTCGTCCCGTGCTTCCATCTGGTGCCTTGGATGGCGGAAGCTGCCAGGCCGACAACTTTGTCAAGCGCATCTGCTGTTGAACGGGCCTTCCGGAAACCAAATTGGTTAGGTGAAAGGCCTCCTGCGCTATCAATGGCACTCTCCAGCCTAGAGCAAATCAGTTTCTCAAACACCTTTCCCATGGTGTCTAAGAGACAGATTGGTCTATATGAAGATGGCTCATCCGGTGGTTTGCCAGCCTTGGGTAGCAATACCAAGTTCTGAATTTTCCATATTGCGGGGAACGTCTCCTGAATTATACATTCGTTGTATAATTCCGCGAACGCGCTCGGGTGCAAGGCGAGGGCTAGCTTTAGCGCACGATTTGGGATCCGGTCTGGCCCTGGGGCTGAGTTAAGTCTAAGACCTCTGAGAGCTACTAATATCTCCTCGTCCGTAACTAAGTCAATCTGAGTGCTCGTTGAGCCCTGCTCGGCAGACATGGTCTCAGGGGCATGAATGGAGCTTAGTCTTTCTGGAAAGAGTGTTTCCACAATCGATTTAAGCTCCAAACGATCCATAGGCTGCACCTGATTACCTGCGTATAGTCTTTTAACCACTATCTTATATGCCCTGCCCCAAGGGTCATATTCGGCTGAGTCGCACAATTCTAAGAAGCACTCTTTTTTGCTTGCCCGAATGGCCTCCTTCAACTGTCTTCTAGCCGCCTGGTATGCTATTTGCATTTCTACATATGTGGTCCTACCACGGGCGCGTTGGTAGCTTCTTCTCGCCTGGATGCATTTGCGTCGAATGTCACCTATTTGTGCATTCCACCAATACATAGGCGTTTGTTGTCGCATGACCGCTTGCGGCGTAGCATGCTACTACTGCAGGCACTCTGAATTTGGGCTACCATTTGGCATGCTCTGGCCTCAGCATAGTGTGTGTGTGTGTTTTTGTTTTGTATTCGTTTATTAACAAAAATTTATACTATATAATACTAGATAATTTAGATGATGCGACTAAAGATAGCGCAAGATGCTTGCGGTACGGCCGTAAAGCATTGCTTCGCAAGCGCATTGCACTATCTTAGGCTGGGACACCTCGACTTCTTATACGCTCAACTCGGCGGAGCTCCGTCATAATTGTGGCCGCGAAGGTGCTTGTAAGATTCCAAGCTGCCTCCGATTCCAGCATGGCATTGACTATATTGTCCGCTCTAATAGAGCGGCCCACAGCCTCTTCCAGACAACGCCTCTCCTCTTGGAAGCGTCCGCACTCGAATAAGACGTGTTTGGCATCTTCCACCAGTCCTCGTCCACACCAGGAGCATTCGTCCGTGTCCTCGTGGCCAAAGCGCTTCAAGTAGCTCCGGAAGCATCCATGTCCCGAGAGAATCTGCGTAAGATAAAAATTAACCTCACCGTGCTTGCGGTTTATCCATGGTGCAAGCTCAGGGATGAGCGTGTGCGTCCAGCGCCCTTTTGTTGAGGTATTCCATCGTCTTTGCCATCGCGCAATGCTGTCCGCCCTGATAACGTCGCGCTGTATAGGCTCGTGCGTGTTCCGCTCCACGGCTTCGGCGACCAATTCCTCCAGTGGCACCATACCGGCAATAACAAGTGCCGCGTCATCGGAGACTGTCCTAAAGGCGCAGCTGACTCTGATTGCGCTCAGTCTGTAAGTGGCACAAATGCCTCGGCTATAGCTCGGCGTTGCCATCGCACTTGACCATATTGGTGCAGCATAGAGGATGACGGACCTAATGACGCTCGTTAGGAGTCGTTGTTGCCTTGGTCCCCGCGTGTTGAGCATAATTCTTGAGAGAGCTCTACAAGAATCAGCTGCTTTTTTATGCACATATTCTAAGTGCTCGCGGAAAGTTAATCTCGTGTCTATCATGACGCCAAGATACTTTATCGCCCTCTTAGATGCGATGGTAACGCTGCCGATCTTTATATTGGCAGTTTCCACTCTCTTGCGACTGCTGACTAGGACGACTTCCGTTTTGTGCGCCGCTAGCTCTAGTCCAGCTCCAGACAACCAGCTTCGTATGCGATTGATACTTGCGCTGCACATATCCTCAGTATCTTTAAGCTCCTTTCCTATGGTGACGACTGCTACATCATCAGCAAAGCCAATGGTGTGCGCGCCTGCTGGTAGTTCCAAGCGCAGTACGCCGTCGTACATCATATTCCATAGGAGAGGCCCCAGCACTGAACCTTGGGGGACTCCAGCTGACACTATATGAGTTTGGGGACCCTCACTCGTACTGTATGTTAGTGTTCTTCCTCTGAAGTAGCTCCTCACTATCTCTTTTAGATATTTAGGGATATTATATTGTGACATCGCATCCAGTATCATATCCCAACTAGCTGTGTTGAATGCATTCTTCACATCTAGAGTCGCAATGATGCAGTAGCGCTTCGTCCCGTGCTTCCATCTGGTGCCTTGGATGGCGGAAGCTGCCAGGCCGACAACTTTGTCAAGCGCATCTGCTGTTGAACGGGCCTTCCGGAAACCAAATTGGTTAGGTGAAAGGCCTCCGGCGCTATCAATGGCACTCTCCAGCCTAGAGCAAATCAGTTTCTCAAACACCTTTCCCATGGTGTCTAAGAGACAGATTGGTCTATACGAAGATGGCTCATCCGGTGGTTTGCTAGCCATATTCCATATTGCGGGGAACGTCTCATGAATTATACATTCGTTGTATAATTCCGCGAACGCGCTCGGGTGCAAGGCGAGGGCTAGCTTTAGCGCACGATTTGGGATCCCGTCTGGCCCTGGGGCTGAGTTAAGTCTAAGACCTCTGAGAGCTACTAGTATCTCATCGTCCGTAACTAAGTCAATCTGAGTGCTCGTTGAGCCCTGCTCGGCAGACATGGTCTCAGGGGCATGAATGGAGCTTAGTCTTTCTGGAAAGAGTGTTTCCACAATCGATTTAAGCTCCAAACGATCCATAGGCTGCACCTGATTACCTGCGTATAGTCTTTTAACCACTATCTTATATGCCCTGCCCCAAGGGTCATATTCGGCTGAGTCGCACAATTCTAAGAAGCACTCTCTTTTGCTTGCCCGAATGGCCTTCTTCAACTGTCTTCTAGCCGTCTGGTATGCTATTTGCATTTCTACATATGTGGTCCTACCACGGGCGCGTTGGTAGCTTCTTTTCGCCTGAATGCATTTGCGTCGAATGTCACCTATTTGTGCATTCCACCAATACATAGGCGTTTGTTGTCGCATGAACCGCTTGCGGCGTAGCATGCTACTACTGCAGGCACTCTGAATTTGGGCTACCATTTGGCATGCTCTGGCCTCAGCATTGCCAGATGTGCCCAGCGACTGAATGGCCACTGAAAAGGCCAAGGGATTGAAAGTATCCAGCTGATACGATTCTCTCCACAAGTTTGGCGCCCTGGCAAGTGGCTCCCCTATTGTGAACAGAAGTGCCGTATGATCGCTGCCCGTATAACTATCGCAATGACTCCATGATGCTTCCCGAAAAAGGGATGAAGTGACAAAAGTAATGTCAATTACTGATCCGTATCCAGCCCTACTGAAGGTGTACTCTTGGCCAGTATTGAGCAGTGCAACATCTAATGTCGCGAAGATCTCCAGAAGGATACGGCCTCTGGTATTAGTTGTGTGGCTACCCCATTCTAACGCCCATGAATTGAAGTCGCCTGCTATAATGGCTGAGAAATCGCTGAGCTGCATGCTAGGGGCCAGGTAGCAACTGTATAGCCATAAGTTACCGTATCGGCCGCGTACGAATCCATTGAATGGCTTAACATCTGAAAGCACATTCGTTGAACCGCCACATGCCCATAGCGCTGCTTTGCCAGTACTGTCTGTTGCCCACGTTCTGGGACAGCTGGTCTTACAGTGATGAGGTTCACTGAGAAAGGCTACATCTATAAATTTTTCTCTTACAGTCTGCTCTAGTAGATCTTGCGCAGCTATACAATGATTTAAGTTAAGTTGAAGAAACCTTAACATTTCATTTTACGCGCAGCTTCACGGTAGGATGGGCACTTGAAGCTGCCTGCTGAATGATCCGTCTGCTTTTCGCCTTTACGGACGCAGAGGCTACATTTGGGTGGCTTGGTGCATGCTTTTGGACTATGACCCATCTCGCCACACCTGAAACAGGCACTCTTCAGATCACAGTCGCTAGCGCAGTTAGCGGCTATATGACCGTAATCGAGGCACTTGAAGCAGCGTTTAGGCTGGTCCACGGCTCGGATACGGCATACAACCCATCCTATCCTAATTTTGGACAACTCGAGCAGAGTTTTGGCTTTCCCAACTGGGGGAGCAACTGTAGCTCTTTGCTGTCCCCCGTAAGCTGACCGAAGCGATTTAATGACCGTAATGGGGAGTGAGCTATCTTTCAACTCCACCCTAATTGCCTCTATTATCTCCTCTTTGCTCGCTAGTTCATCAAGATCACGAATCTCAATGTGTGCCGTTTCGGTAAGTGTTTTAACTACCGCTCTGTCGCCCAATGCCTTGCCTACAGCCTCGTGAAGAGCATCTGCACTATGCTCCGGCTTCCTGCTTAGTTGCAACAGGAGGTCCCCCTTAGCTGTCTTTCTGATCCCTTGAACATCGCCACTCAGATGTTTTAAATTTGGGTCGCTCTTAACTACGCGAAGCATGTCCGCATAGCTGCACCCGCCTACGCCAGAGATCGCAATTGCGTCAGTTCTGGGCCGCTTTTGTATGGGCTTGCGACCCTTGACGACCGTCCAGCTACTCTTGCTAGTCTGTGGATCTGCTTGATTTGCATTCCTAACTGCCGCACCTATTGCTATTTGTTCTACCGTTCTGTTGGGTCTCGACTTTTTTGAAGGAGTTTTCCTCACTTCGGCGGCTACTTCCCTTGGCCGTTTGGGCGTATTGCTACTCTTTTGAGCACTAATGCTCGCTTTGTGGACTTTCTCCACTGCTTTCTTGGGCGGCGTGGTCTGCACCTCGCAGTTTCTAACTGTGCGGTCACAAAACTTTTCGGCCGCCTTGTGAAGATTGACCAGTTTGGTCAACTCCTCTCTCATTAGGGCATTTATATGCCGCTGACCACCAAATAAAGCAGACAAGCCCTCCAAGGTAACTCCTATTTGAGCTAACGCTTCCTTTAAGGACTTCGGTGCCTGGCAAACAGCCACTGGGGACTGACTCGGTGCTACCGGCTGCGGCAACGCCCTCAATTGTTGCTGCGGTGACCGCTGCAGCGAAGAGCGGCGCGCGAAAGCTTGCAGCTCATCCTCCATCATGGGTGTGTGTGTGTGTGTGTGTGTGTGTGTGTGTTGATGTGGTGTTCACCAGAATTCCTAATTTCATCATATTAGTAATGTTGCATCAGTCGCTAATTGCGCTCTGATTGGTTCTTTGCATTTTGTCGCTTTAAGAAGTACCGTTTTAGCGAGACGACAGCGCTACAACGCTGTCGTCGAGTGTGGTTCGGAGCTATGCAGAAGAATAACACTAGCATTGTTAGGCAGTTTAGAGAGAAACGTGAAAGCATAAGCACCGAAACTCGCTTCGCTAAGTACGCTATTATGGACCAAATCAATTTAGTTCCAACATATACTTTATGGGGTCTACGACTTCTCCTTCTGCCTGTTGCATACATTTTCACAAAACCATTATACCCTGAATTCCTATTTTCAATGGGTTCAGGGTATAAAAAGATGCCGTGAATAGGCGAAACGGCAACTAGAGCCGACATATATGTGGGTATGGGAATTTTTATGTACATATGTATATATGTCGCACAGTCGGCGGTATGTATATACAAAGGTAGATGTGTTTTTGCAAGAAACGCAAATACACAGTTTAGTACGTATCTATATATAAGGATATATATATATATATATGTTTGTATATATATGTATGTGATGGATACCTTGCAGTTTAGTACGTATCTATATATATATAAGGATATATATACAGTGTATCACATTAATATTCGGTTTTTCTAGTTTATATGTTTTTTAGTTTATGTATAATTTCTATTAGTTATGTTAAATATAATACCTTTGTGTATACCTCATTGAAAAGGTAATTTTTCAATCTAAAACTTACCATTTACACTTTTTTTATTTCAATAAATAGTTTGTTTTATTTGCATTTGAAGTTGAAAAATAAAAAACAAAAAACCGAATATTAATGTTATATACATATATATGTATATATATATGTATATATAGATTGCGAAACTAGTTCATATATACATGCAAGTATGGCGGATAGGAAGTGCCAGTATATACATATGTACTAGATAATGCAACTTTGGAGTACTTATCTCGAAACCTAAGAACGCTGGTGTGTGTTGTGGGTGGATGATATCCGGCTCGAAGGACCAAATGTTGTAGTGGTTACCCGAAGAAAATATTGAAAATATTGAAAAAAACAAAATAAAACAAGTAAGAAGGCTCTAGTCGAGACTGCTCGACTACGAGATCCCCTGAACCCTGCAAAAAAGTGATACTCTTCTGCTTTACGCACTTATAAGCGCGCGCTCTGCTAACTGCGCAGTTGCTGATGTGGCTTGGGGGTGGGTTGGGCTGAACTTTGGACGCTAATAACTCCATTTCTAGATGGACGATCTTCATGAAATTTTTAGAATAGATTAAGAGTATATAAATCTATCTATTTGCCAAATTGCAAGTCTCTAGTATTTGAAATGCGTTTTTTTCAAATTGGGGGCGGAGGGGGCGTGGCATCAAAAATCTGAAAACTACAAAATCTGCGTATCCATAATATCTATCTAAATTTATAAAGTTGAAGTCTCTAGCTAAAACGGTGTAGAAGTTATACCCAAAAAACCTAAAAAACGGAAACGAATTTTCGATTTTTATCGATAATTTTGAAACGGGGTGAGTTATCGAAAAAACAAAATAAACTCGTACTGCGTAACTAACATACGAGTGTTCATGTGAAATTTCAGCTCTCTAGCTTTTGTAGTTTCCGAAATCTCGACGTTCATACGGACGGACGGACGGACGGACAGACGGACAGGGCTAGATCAACTTATTTTTTTATGCTGATCAAGAATATATATACTTTATGGGGTCTGCGACGTCTCCTTCTCCCTGTTACATACATTTTCACAAAACCATTATACCCTGAATTCCCATTTTCAATGGGTTCAGGGTATAAAAAAAAAATTAAAAATAAGAAATTATGAAGGGCTTAGGCGAGGCTAGAACCTGCGACATCCTAACATTCGTTAGATCTGCCTAGCCATCTACACCACGGCTCACTTAAACGGCAGAGTAGCGAAAACGAATCAAATTCGCCATATACGAAAGAAACACTAAAGCAGTGGCTGAAAATACAAATACAATTCAAAGACAATTCTAACGCAATTCAAAAACAATTGTGATTCTTAGAATATACACGCATAGCAACATAGAAAACGGCCCAAGATTTTTTGTGTGTATATGTGCACACGCATACGAAAATTGATTTGCATTGCTCAACGTTGCTTGCATTTATTTCCATTGTTATTTTAATTGTTTTAAAATTTTTAAAATATATAATGGAATGTAATGAGAGTTTCAGCATGATCTACATATTCTATTTGACATTTTAGGTTTTTTTTAGAAATCATAACTCTTTTACAATTAGCTTTACATGCACAAATATGTACATACATATGTATGTATGTACAGCCACACGCTGATCTGCGATTGTACACATATACATACATACATACATATGTACATACATACATGTATGTATGTACATATGTGCGCCCGCAATGCGTCTTGCTTTGTCGCTGCCTTGCTTGCTGCGCCACATGGGTTTTGATGAGAAAACTTTGATGATTAATAATTCTGTTTCTAGATGGACAATCGTATTGATATGTTCAGATTAAGATTATGATATTCATATCTTTATGCCAAACCAAACTGCATGTCTCTAGTATTTGAAATGCATTTTTTACACATTTGGGGGTGTGGGGGCGAATTGGGGACCGGAATCCAAAATCTGACAAAAACCGAAATTGTATTAAATTGGTATCTATGTACATGCAGAAGACTTGGAGACTCTAACTCTAAAGATGAATTAGCTAGAATTTTATAGCTGGTCCCCGATAATTTCAGTTATCGATAACTAAGCAAATATACAAGTTATCGAATTTCTGAAACAAACTCGTACTGCGCGTGCAATATACGGACCTAACACAAAAAGAATGAACTCTCTAGCTTTTGTATCTTCGGAAATCGACGCGTTCAAACATACGGACAGACGGACAGACGGACGGACAGACAGACGGACATGGCTATATCAACTTTTCTCGTCACCCTGATCAAGAATATATATACTTTATGGGGTCTGCCACGCCTCCTTCTGCCTGTTACATACTTTTAACAAAACCATTATACCCTGATTTCCCATTTTCAATGGGTTCAGGGTATAACAAGTAAGAACGTTGCAGTTAGGCGCAACTAACAACGATATACTTTGTTCCCATAGGTGCATCTTATTTATTTAATAAACATTTAATTAACGAAATATTTCGGCAATTAATTGCAAGCAACAAACGTTTTTCCTTCACATACATACAGATTTTCACATGTACACACTATACAAGTATACACACAATTTACTATGTATGCATACAAAAGTTTGGATGCCAGAATATTCTAAGAAATGTGACTGAATTGGGATTTTTTCGATCGTTACTTTAGTTTTGTCAAAAGGCGCTCTAGCGATGCCTTATTTGGTTTTAGTTAACGAAGCCCACGTCAGGGGAGTGGCGCTGGTGGTAAGCGCTATGCAAGCTATACTTAGGTGCGTGGTTCGAATCCCGCAGAAAACTTTTTTTCAAAAATTATTTATTTTTTGTTTTTTTTTTAATATTTGTATATTTATTATAAAATGCTTGCTGCCAATTGATAATCATTTATAAACATACGCATATGAATTGTGCATTTAAGTAAAAACTAAAACTGCTTTATGCTTTCCGATTTGCGACGCTGTGTGGCAGGCAGTTTTTCTATGCATGCATATATGTATGTATGTATATGTACGTGTATACACATCCAAAAGTGTATACATATTGCAAGAATTGCGATTGTATTGTTTTGTGTCGTCACAAACTGCTGATCAGCTGGTCAGCTGATCAGCTGTGAATTTATTTAGGTTTAGCTAACGATTACATGTTGTTTTCAAAAGACCCAGGTTCGAATCCCGCTGGAAACTTTTTATTTATTAATCAAAAACTTATGAATTTTATTTTTTAAATTCATTAATATTATTATATTTATGTTAAAATGCTTTCTGCCATCTTAGCAATTGCTACTAAGCTATTGTATGCATGAATTATGCAGTTGGCCACAACACACACTAATGTTCTCCTCTATCGATGCCCCAAAAATAATTCTTCAGCCTCTTTGGGGGCGTGGCATATCGAAAAATACCCTGTAATTTTCGCATTTTTGGAATGTAAGCAACCAAATTTTGCAGGCATGTTAGCCTCGGCCCTTTCTAAGAACTGGCAAAAAATTATGAGTCTACGGCCACTGGGGGCGTGGCAAATCGGCAAAGAAGTTTGTTGTGGCCAACTGCATAATTCATGCATATAATACCTTAGTAGCAATTGCTAAGATGGCAGGAAGCATTTTAACATAAATATAATAATATTAATGAATTAAAAAAAAAAAATTTATAAGTTTTCGATAAATAGATAAAAAGTTTCCACCGGGACTTGAACCCAGGTCTTTTGAAAAATAACATTTAATCGTTAGCTGAACCTAAAGAAATTCACAGCTGATCAGCAGCTTGTGACAAAACAAAACAATACAATCGCAATTCTTGCAATATGTATACACACTTGGATGTGTATACACGTACAAGCATCTGTGTTTGTACACATACATACGTACATATATCCATGCATAGAAAAACTGCTTGCCAAGCAGCATGGCAAATCGGAAAAGTTGTTTTAGTTTTTGCTTAAATGCACAATTCATATGCGTATGCTTATAAATTATTATCAATTGGCAGAAAGCATTTTATAATAAATATACAAATATAAAAAAATTAAAAAATAATAATTTTTGAAAAAAAATTTTCTACGGTATTCGAACCCACGCACCTAAGTGTAGCTTGCATAGCGCTTACCACCAGCGCCACCGCCCTGATATAAGATGTGTTAACTAAAACCAAATAAGAGCGTCTCTGACAAAACTAAAGTAATGGTCGAAAAATTCCCAATTTAGTCACATTTCTTAGAATATACTGGCATGCAAAATTTTGTATGCATACATAGTAAATTGTGTGTATACTGTGTACATGTGTAAATCTGTATGTATGTGTAGGAAAAACGTTTGTTGCTTGCCATGTACGTTTTCTAATTGCCGAAATATAAATTATTAAATAAATAAGATGCACCTATGGGAACAAAGTATATCGCAGTTAGTTGCGCCTAACTGCAAACTTCTTACTTGTTTTTATATAAGTTTTGTTTTATGTAAGTTTTGTGTGTCCTAATCTTAACCTTATTAACTTTGTTTGGTCGCAGCGTGTGGTATTTTGTTGTTTTGTGTTTTTTAGATATAGTGTTGTGTGTGTTAGATTTGTATTGAATCGTTGATACCATCAGTTGCAGAGTTCTATGTGACGCTTGATTTTTAGAGCTAGTCCGTTTGTGAGGAATTTGTTTATGTCTGTGGTATTAAAGTTGTGGGTGTAATGGAGGGGCATATTCAGTGTAGATTTTGCTGTGGTGTCGGCAAGTTCATTTCCTTCGATACCGCAGTGACTGGGTATCCAAAGAATTTTTATTTTGGGGGCCTATTTGGTGAGGAGGGTTCTAATGGGAATGGGGTATAAGTTGTTGTTGTTGACGTTACGAATGGCTCTAATAGATGATAGGGAGTCGGAACAGATTATATAATTTCCTGTTCTTCTTTGGACTAATTGTATTGCGTCAAGGAATGCTATGGTTTCAGCTGATAGGATGGAGGAGTACGGGGGTAGGATGCATTGTTTTAGGATTTTGCTTTCTGTGGTAATGGCAAAGGTGGCTGTGTTGTTTTGCATCGAGACTTCTGTATATATGAATGTGTGATTTTTATACTCTGTTCCCGAAGGGGAAAAAGTATATTGGGTTTGTGCAATGTCCGTCTTGCTGTCCGTCCGTCTGTCCGTCGGTCCGTATGAACGCAATATTTTTCGGCGCTATTAGAGCTAGAGACTTGAAAATTTTAAACATATACTCATATATGCCCCCGCATTGTAAAGTGTAAAAATTTTCCCGATCCACCCACTAGGGGCGTGGCAAATCGGAAAACTCTTTCGCCCATAGGCAAGTTATCATACTAGATGATGAGCTAGAGAGTTGCAATTTGAAATGTATACTCGGGGTGATATCCGAAGTTCAAAAAGCTATGGCGGATATATCTACGCCCATTGGGGGCGTGGCAAATCGGGAAATACGTATCTTCTACACCGTTAAAGCTAGAACGCTGAAATTTTGCATGTGAGTTAATGTTATGATTCTAAGAAGATCGGTCAAAAAGTTATATGTCTACGCCTATTGGGGGCGTGGCAAATCGGACCTGAATATATAGTGATTTTTCAAATTGTGCTATATTTTGAACACTATTGACACTAGAGACTTGAAATTTTGCATGTATACTCGGGTTGACAACCCAAGACTAATAAGCTATGGTAGATATATCTACGCCCCTAGGGGCGAACCGCAAAAGCTTATATCTCCTACAGTTTTAGAGCTAGAAGCTTGAAAATTGGATGGTTGAGTTACTAATGTTCTCCTCTATCGATGCCCCAAAAATAATTTTTCAGCCTCTTTGGGGGCGTGGCATATCGAAAAATACCCTGTAATTTTCGCATTTTTGGAATGTAAGCAACCAAATTTTGCAGTCATGTTAGCCTCGGCCCTTTCTAAGAACTGGCAAAAATTATGCGTCTACACCCACTGGGGGCGTGCCAAATCGGCAAAGAAGTTTGTTGTGGCCAACTGCATAATTCATGCATATAATAGTTTAGTAGCAATTGCTATGATGGCAGAAAGTATTTTAACATAAATATAATAATATTAAGCTGACCAGCTGATCAGCAGCTTGTGACAAAACAATACAATTCTTGGAATATGTATACACACTTGGATGTATATACACGTACAAACATCTGTGTACACATACATACATATATGCATGCATAGAAAAACTGCTTGCCACACAGCGTGGCAAATCGGAAATGTTGTTTTAGTTTTTGCTTAAATGCACAATTCATATGCGTATGTTTATAAATTAATTTCAATTGGCAGCAAGCATTTTATAATAAATATACAAATATAAAAAAAAAATTAAAAAATAATTATAATTTTTGAAAAAAAAGTTTTTTGCGGGATTCGAACCCACGCACCTAAGTATAGCTTGCATAGCGCTTACCACCAGCGCCACTGCCCTGATATGAGCCTTGTTAACTAAAACCAAATAAGGCATTGCTAGAGCGCATTTTGACAAAATTAAAGTATCGATCGAAAAATTCACAATTCAGTCACAATTCTTAGAATATTCTGGCATGCAAACTTTTGTAAGTATACATAGAAAATTGTGTATACTCGTATAGTGTGTACATGTGTAAATCTGTATGCATGTGTAAGAAAAACGTTTGCGTTTGCTTGCCATGTACGTTTGCTAATTGCCGAAATATTTCGTTAATTAAATGTGTAACGAACCTTCGGTTATACCCGAGTCTAAGCCGGGCCAGTTTCAGCCGACTGTGCATTCGTTTCAACAAATTTATGTGTTGAAGCCCTTGCGATATTGAATAATAACACTTTGTGAATTTGATTGGTACTTGGTATATTCTCGTTATAATACTTATTATTATTTAGCGATATATTCACACTTGTATAGTCGTCGTGCGTTATGTTTGTTCACGCACTCCGGCTGGGTAGACAATTATGGCTCAGTAGCACCAGGATTCGCCCAAGCGCTCCAGCTCACGCCAGGATTTGCACTGTCTACTCCGGCGGGTTCGCTCGGCTGTACAGGCTACTCCTACTACTGGACTCGCTCTTGGCACACCTAGGTTCTTATGCGCACAATTTCTACCTATTCGCACGGCTGCGTGAACCTACACAAGTTTTGTGACGAGACTTCTGGGTCCTTCTAGGTTTCTGCAGTATCCTCCCAGGATACTTTGGATGCTCCCACGATGTCCTGTCTGCTTCGAGTCCTGGATATCGGTGTCCTGCGCCGATATCGTAGTCCTTCGATGTCTTCACTCGCGTTGATTTGCACTTCACTTGAATCTCACTCTTGATCTTCACTCTCGATCTCACTCTTGATTCTTCACTCTTGATTCTGGCGTACTTTTTTGATCCCCTCTATGACCGCCGGTGCCCTTTTATAGGGCCGCCGCAGGCCCTATTCGGCTCTGGAGCGGGGCCTGCCTGCCGCTCGTGCCCATCTAACGGCACAATGGCGTGATCTGGGTGACGCCAGCAGGCCGCCAAATGTCGCGGCAGCTTCGCATTGGCCGAAGTACCGCTGTTGCTATGCAAAAAGACAGCGCCCGTCACTTGGAGCGGTACCTCGGCTAACGGTGCCCTATGACCTGCGGTCGAGCGACGCGAGCCAATTGCTGACACTATAGGAGCGAGAGAGACAGACTATAGTCCGCTCTCTGACCCTTCCAGTCGCGAGGGTTGCTCCTATAGTGTTCGCGTCGCTGTGTGGAGCAATATATGCATGCACGTATGTGCATATAAACACACAGCAAATACATGTGTTTATATACACTGCATACGTGCATACCTATATTGCTCCTCACAAATGTTTATTAATTAAATAAGATGCACCTATGGGAACAAAGTATATCGCAGTTAGTTGCGCCTAACTGCAACGTTCTTACTTGTTGTATTTGCCTTTGAGTTCGAGAAATTGTTGCATATCAACATAAACATATAAACATATAAATATATATATATAAATATACATATTTATATTTAAGTTTCGTAAATACATATATATTGTCGTGCACATATGCCGTTTATATAGCAATTGCCTTTTTACCGCTACTTTTTGAAAATTCGCCAGACACTCTTTCGTTTCGTTTTGCAATACAGTGGTGTCCGTAAAAACAGTGCGTATAAACTTATTTCTACAGACATACCTACATATGTGCTCATCAGTTATAACTTATTGGTGTACATACAAGTAACAAGTGACAAGTTAATAAACAATTAATAGCAACCAATTTCGGAACTGTGAGTTTCTATAACTTCGCACTCATACGTCGATTAAGCGTGCATAATCTCAGTGCTTGCCGTTAATTCTGTTGTTGTCATTGCACTCATTCGGTTCGGCTGCAATACTACGTCATAATAACGTTGCCAGTGCGCACTAATTCATACGCATGCAATAATTGGGTGAATAATAGTGGCATATAATTGGCAATTAACTAACTCTGTGGTGTGATCAGTAAAATAACTCAGAATCTGAGTTTTGCGCCCGTGTATATCAGCAACTGTGAACTCTATCGGTAATTCTCGTGTGCTTACTCATCATGGCGAGCTTAAATGCTACTACAGTTGCGCCCGAAGAGCGAGCGAAATTTTATAAGCTCAAAGTGAAATCGGTGTTTGAACGCGTAAAAAGACTGCAAGCCAAGGTTGATTCTGATGCGCTTGCCGATCACAGTGACAGCACTTTAAACGTTCTTTTGGAGCACATTGGTAAGCTAAGCCATTTCTTTTAGTGAAGCCCATGAAACTCTAGAGGAACTTGACTT
>JAUESO010000523.1:0-143058 GCA_030914385.1 Drosophila antonietae | reverse complement strand
TATTGTCGTGCACATATGCCGTTTATATAGCAATTGCCTTTTTACCGCTACTTCTTTTCTTGTAAAGTCGCCAGACACTCTTTCGTTTCGTTTTGCAATACAGTGGTGTCCGTAAAACAGTGCGTATAAACTTATTTCTACAGACATACCTACATATGTGCTCATCAGTTATAACTTATTGGTGTACATACAAGTAACAAGTGACAAGTTAATAAACAATTAATAGCACTATTTCGGAACTGTGAGTTTCTATAACTTCGCACTCATACGTCGATTAAGCGTGCATAATCTCAGTGCTTGCTGTTAATTCTGTTGTTGTCATTGCACTCATTCGGTTCGGCTGCAATACTATCGCGTCCATAATAACGTTGCCAGTGCGCACTAATTCATACGCATGCAATAATTGGGTGAAATAATAGTGGCATATAATTGGCAATTAACTAAACTCTGTGGTGTGATCAGTAAAATAACTCAGAATCTGAGTTTTGCGCCCGTGTATATCAGCAACTGTGAACTCTATCGGTAATTCTCGTGTGTGCTTTACTCATCATGGCGAGCTTAAATGCTACTACAGTTGCGCCCGAAGAGCGAGCGAAATTTTATAAGCTCAAAGTGAAATCGGTGTTTGAACGCGTAATAAGACTGCAAGCCAAGGTTGATTCTGATGCGCTTGCCGATTACAGTGACAGCACTTTAAACGTTCTTTTGGAGCACATTGGTAAGCTAAGCCATTCTTTTAGTGAAGCCCATGAAACTCTAGAGGAACTTGACTTTGCTGAGATGGGCAGCGATTTGCGCGTTGACTTCGATGACTTAATAATGGTCATGCAGTCAACAATAATGTCAGAAATTCAAGGTCGTACCGCTCAAATGCCTCATAGTTCCACGTTTAGTAGACCGATCGTCCTTACTCAGGTTTCCGTTCCCAAAATACATTCCGCACCTGCATTGCCGCCTTTAAAGCTGCCTACGTTCAGCGGTGGATATGCAAATTGGGCTGATTTTCACTCAATGTTTTCAACAATCATTGATAGCAGGCCAAAATCAGCAACATGGAAAAGCTTCAGCATCTACGGTCTTGTCTGGATGGTGCAGCGTTGGATACAGTTCGATCTTTGGAAATTTCTAACGACAACTATACGATGGCCATAAAGCTATTGAAACAAAGATATGATACCGACCGACGTTTAATTTTTCAAGCCCACATCGCAAAGATCTTAGGGCTGAAAAGGGTAGAAAATGGATCCATAGCTAAGCTGCGAGAATTGTCCGACAGGTTCAATGTACATATGCGTGCACTCAGTAGCCTGGGCACAACAGAACAGATAGCCAGTGCCATTATTGCTCAGGTGCTGTTACAGAAACTTGATGTGGCCTCACAAGCTAAATGGGAAGAAATTTGGAGGATTCGGAGATGGCGTCCCATATACCTGCATATGAAGAAGTGGCCTCTTTCCTTGAGCTTCGCTGCCGCACTTTTTAATCAATGGAATTCTCTCTAAATAACTATTCATCCAGTAAGCAGGTGAATTCTAGCAGTAAATTGGCCAACAGCCGGTCCACATTTCTTGTAACAGACCACAGTGCCCACAGTTGCGTTTTTTGTAATGATCCTGAGCATACAATCTATAAATGCTCAAGATTCGCAAACCTATCGCCTACTCTTCGTCTGAATGAAGTCAAGAAGGCTGGGCTATGCTTAAATTGTTTGAAAGGCGGCCATCAGTCGCGACAATGTGGCTCGCGTAGTTGTCGGGTCTGTGGAGTCAAGCAATCATACGCTTCTCCACCTTGGCAACTCCAGCACATCGCAGGACAGTAACTCCGTTCCATCAGCAATCCTCATCATCAGGGATGCAGATCAGCTCCTACTCAGCCCCTCAGCTCCGTCCACTACTCTCCTGGCTCAAGATCTGAACAGCGATGTTGCCGCTTCTGGCTACCGCAGTGGTTCTGGCCAAGAATCGTTTGGCGATCTGTTCCTTGTCGTGCACTCTTAGATTCAGGCTCCCAGGTACATCTTGTTACAGCCAGGTTTGCCAATCTGCTACAACTTAAGAGAGGCCTAAGGTCATATGCGTCTGTACGTGGCTTAGGCGACTCCAATTTTCCACCGATGGAAGCAACCATTTGCCTCACTTTGCAAGCTCACGCAATCGGAGTATGCGGACTAGCATAACGGCCATGGTAGCAGCAAATTATAACTGGCAGGCAGCCCAGTTCTAATATAAATACAAGCAATTAGGAGTATAACCGCAGAATATAGTCTTGGCAGAATCCAGCTTTCGATAGGCCACAGCGAATAGATTTGCTTATCGGAGTCAGTCCTTTTCTATGACTTGCTCTGTGTGGGTCAAATCAAGTTGGCGCCTGGGGCTTCCACTGCTGCAGAAGACTCGTCTTGGTTGGGTTGTATCGGGGGGCAAAGCTAGCGGCCACAATTCCACACTAATAGTTTCAAAGACGCCTTCGGATCCAGGTCCAGACTCCGCTACTGATATCCAATTGGACAGTCTTGTTCGTCGTTTCGGGAGACTGAGAGCTGCAGCGACCCTGTCGTAAACATTAGCAAGGAGGAATCAGATTGCGAAGCGCATTTTTGTGAGGCATTACAAACGATTGCCCAGTGGCCAATATTCAGTACGCTTGCCTGTTAAGCTTAATTACGAGCTTCTTCGGAGAGTCTTATCAACAAGCGCTGCGGCGTTTCTTAATTTGGAGAAGAAATTGAAATCGCTTGCCTCATATAAAGGTCTCAATATTCAGCGGTTCTTGGATGAGTATTCTGAGCTGGGTCACATGTCACGCGTTCCTCGCAGCTCATTTCATCAATGCAGATATTGTCTTTCTTCCTCATCACTGCGTTTTGAAAGAGATAGCTCAACTACCAAACTTCGAGTCGTCCTTGATGGATCAGCAGCTACATCAACTGGTTATTCGCTGAATGACATTCTTATGTCAGGTCCTGTCATTCAGGCGAAAATGATCGACATATTGCTGCGTTTCCGGTCCTATCCAGTTGCCACTCACCGGTGATATTTGCAAAATGTATCGTTGCGTGAAGGTGCCTGAGCCAGACAGATATCTGCAATGCATTCTATGGAGGAATTCACCAGATGATGAGTAGAAGTGTTCAAGCTTGATACGGTCACATATGGCACAAAACCTGCGTCATTCTTGTCTGTGCGTGCCATGCATCAGCTCGCCATAGATGAAAAGGATACGTTTCCAGTCGGTTCCGAGGCATTACTTCGCGATTTTCTATGTCGACGATTTGATCTCTGGAGGAAAATTCAGTCGAAGAGGCAAGACGGCGTCATGCAAGAACAGCTGGAATATTGGCATGTGGCCAGTTCAAGTTGCGAAAGTGGTGTTCAAGCCATCCCATGGTGCTGGACGGCGTAACAGAGTGCGACAAGGAATCACTCATTAGGTTCAACGATGGCAGTGACATTACTAAGACACTTGGCCTCGCATGGGATCCATCATCTGATCAACTTTTGTTCTCATATTTAGTTAAGGATTTAACTACCACGGCATTTTTGCATGCCCTCCAAAGGTTTATATGCACCAGAGGAAAACCAAGTCAAATTTGGTCTGACAATGCCACAAACTTTCTTGGCGCCCGCAACCAGCTTCAGGAGCTGAAGCGTCTATTCCTGTCTGACGCCCACCAGAATGCTGTGAAGGACTTCTGCCTGGCGGAATCAATCGAATGGCATTTCATCCCTCCACGATCTCCTCACTTTGGAGAGCACCCAGCAGACTTGGACGTACTGACGCCTGCGCATTTCCTGAACGGTGGTCCTCCTTCATCCTTCAGCGAGCCTAACCTCACGAGGCTCAATTTCAATCGCTTGGATGCCTGGCAGCGCGTAAGCTATCTCCAGCAGGTATTCTGGACACGTTGGCGAGACGAATACCTCAACTTACTACAACAGCGGGCTAAATGGAGAACTTCTAAGTCTGGTTTGGCGGTTGGCGACGTAGTTCTCGTAAAGGATGAGAATCTTCCGCCGCTTAAGTGGCCACTGGCCAGAATAATTGAACTTATCCCTGGACGTGACGGCGTTGCACGGGTGGCCGTGCTCAAAACTGAAGCTGGCGAGACAAGAAGAGCTACAAACAAGCTGTGCTTGCTGCCCCTTAAGGATTCTGTTTAAGACTAAGTCTTCAACGGGGGGAGGATGTTGGGCCCAGCAATCAGCGCTTTATAAGAACTAAGAGCGGCAGTTCGCCAACCTATTAGCATCTAAGAGAATTTGTAAAGAGATGCGCTCCTCCCTTTTTTTAAACGTTCATTCGTTCTCCCACGCAGCGGTCAGTCTTAGCAACCGGCTCGCGGTAGATCGAATGTGTGCATATTTACTGTCGCTTTAACAAGAAACGTTTTCTTTAACATACATATTTACATACATATACATACTCGCATCTAATAAACAATTAAGACTCGCTAATCAAATTGTGTTTTTAATCCAAAGCTATACGAAAAATCTCGATAGCTCAACATTGGGGTTTAATTATAAACCAATCTTCAGTTGGTTTGAAGTCTAACTGGCAATTGAACTTTTTATGAAGTCAATGCCGATAATTCCATCACTCGGTATTGCGAAATTTGAATATACTAAATGAAATTCGTGTGGAATTATGTATTTTATTTTTTGAAATCCAAACCAAATCGCCATCGATTTTTGATTGAATGGTGAAATTCAGTGCGTGCACATCATTATTCTGATAATAATATTCAAGCATAATTCTGATAATTCTCACTAATGTTTGCGAAAGACTTTTCCATTTCCAACAGCTCACAATTGTTTGGAAAATTGTGCTGCACTTTGATCATTTTGAAGTTGAACTCTCATATTAGTGGATAGCGATAATGTTTTTCCGTTATTTCATTCAATTCATCTACAGGCGTTCCACGGGAATTACTGGCAACGTCTGCCTAAAATCGCCTGCCAACAATATCATCAATTGCCAAAGATGTTGTTATTTCGTCGAAGATCCTTCAGTGTGAAGTTGAGTGCTTCAAGCGATTTCGTATGCGACATTGTACACTCCTCCCAAACAATGAACTTGCATTGCATCAACAATTTTCCCATTTCACTGGATCGGGAAATATTGTATGTTGGAGTATCAATTGTGTTTAAATTGAGAGGCAACTTAAGTGCAGAATGTGCAGTACGACCGCCATCTAGAAGAGTCGGCGCAATTCCAAATGATGCAAACACCAAAGCTATGTATTCTTCATCTTAATCGAATAGTGGCCAATCAATGAAACGATACATGTTTTCCCTGTTCCTCCAGGTGCGTCCAGGAACAATAGACCACCAGTATTATTGCCCATCGCTTGCATTAATGCTGTTCATTCAGCAACGGCACATTATTTTGAACGAATTCCTGCAATGTATCAACATTGTATTGTAGCTCTCGATTTAATTCCTGTTTAAATGCAACATGCATCGATTGATTTGGCGCAATCATTCCTACTTCAATCAGTAGCTTATTTGCAGTAGTCAAGCATTGATCCTCAACCAGAATCAATCCTTCATTGTAGATTTCATTAGTTATTTGCATGTCGGGATTATTCGTTCGAATGCGCAAGTGATGCAAGATATCTTCACATATGTCGTCTTTGTATTTGTTCCATAACTGAATTGGTTGTGAAGAGAAACATTTGGTTATGCTAATTGCGAACAGCGTTCGTATTTAGTACGCATTTGATGAAACAACTGATTTCGCAATAGTTAAATCCCAATGAGAATCGTTCTCCAGCAACCCCATTAGTTGGCATGCTTCTCGATATGTTTGGCATTGGTGGCCATTCACAGTTTTCAAATGCGCAAATGATTTCGGTCCACGTATATTTACCAACAGCAGTCGCAAATAAAAACATTCATAATTTCTAGGATGATCAGTATACATGTGACCTAGCGCATCAGTGGAAAATACCTGTGGCCAATCTGGAAATGGGGTTCCTTGTTTGCGACGTTGGAATTTCTTTGTTGATTGATTCCAAGTGTAATACTTGGGCATTTCAACGTACATCAGCGTCGCTGTGAATGGATCTGCTTCACACTTTGCAAAGAAGCTAGTCGATGTTGTCGATGGTGGTCTCTCAGCTCGTTGTGCCGAATTATCCTCAGTGAAGTAACCTCTTTGTACATTTTCCAAATGCACTGCTAAATGTACAGCTGTGGGATATCTTTCATGAATTTTAAATGAGAATAATCGTCAGAGTGCTTCATTAGTACTGACTTATCTGCCCATTTGGAAGTTGCTGATTTCGTCATTTGCATTTTCTGATGCAATACCATACACAGCCATGTCGCTGCCTTTTGTGACTGATTTGACTGATTTGGCCGAATGCTCAGTTCCTTCGATCAATGGTTTCAGTGGCTGTGGTGGTGTATGTAATGGATCCAGTTTGACTTTTCCTCTTGCGCAGCACAATCCAGCCGTTTCTCTTTTGAACTTTAAGGCACTGCAATATCGGCATACAGTTGTCATTGGTCCTATTTCTAACTCGTCATCATCACTGTTCGCAGTTCGCAGTGGGATCATATTGGAATGCCAAGCGATTGTATGATGCCAATGAGCTTCGTGTGCTCACGCGTTGTCTCAATAGGTAATTTTCTCTTATTATATTTAGTCTTACTTCGCTTAAGTTCTGGGAATACACTAGTTGCTGTCTTGCATGTCTAGTGCGGCGGCCGATGGTTGCACGTCGCGCTCTCGGCATTTTGGACTATGGACCTCAAATGCACGATCCACAATTTACACAGTTCAAGTTAAAGTTTAATAAAAACTTGCACAATATATGTGCTCTTTATACCCTGATTCCATTGAAAATGGGAATACAGGGTATTGTAATAATTTAAAAAATTGTTCACGAGCCTCAGCTCTGTCTTGTGGTCAAATTATTAATGTTTCTTTATTTTGAAGAATATATCGTCTTAGGCTAAGTACAATATTTGTATATAAGAAGTTCTGCCGCTGAGCGCAGCGACAGAGCGGGAGAGCGTAGTATGCTTATATATGTATATATGTATGTATATGCATAGGGCATATACATACGGCATGTACTTTAGGCATGCGGCAAAATGCAGACGCGGCATATCTCGCGCTGCCGGTCAGTCACATATAAGTGGCTGATCGTATTTCAATTATTATGCTCGATATGTATATTTATGCATAGCGACATAGTGTCACTATGTACGCATGTAGTATACACTATCATGCACTGAGCATATGACGCATTTATATGTAGAATACTCTACATTGTGTCGGGTATTATTATTATGTTATTAAACATACTACAGTATAATGGTTTTTCGAAAATGCATGTAACAGGCAGAAGGAGACGTCGCAGACCCATAAAGTATATATATTCTTGATCATCATGGAAAAGATAAGTTGATCTAGCCATGTCTGTCTGTCCCGTCCGTCCGTCTGTCCGTATGTATGAACGTCGAGATTTCGGAAACTCAAAAAAGCTAGAGAGCTGAAAATGTTAGCACTCGTATGTTAGCTACGCAGTGCGAGTTTGTTTTGTTTTGTTTTTCGATAACTCATCCCATTTCCAAATTATCGATAAAAAATCGAAAATTCGTTTCCATTTTTTAGGTTTTTTGGACATAACTTCTACACTGTTTTTAGCTAGAGACTTCAACTTTATATAACTATTTAGATATTATAGATACGCAGATTTGTAATTTTGTAATTTGGATGCCACGCCCATTTCGCCACCAAATTGAAAATAACGCATTTAAAATACTAGAGACTTGAAATTTGGCAAATAGATACATTTAGATGCTATTAATATATTCTAAAAGTTTCATAAATGGAGTTATAAGCGTCCAAAGTATAGCCCAACCCACCCCCAAGCCACGGCAGCAACTGCGCTCATGAATGCGTAAAGAAGACCACCACTTTTTGCAGGGTTCAGGGTATCTCGTAGTCGAGCCGTCTCGACTAGAGCCTTCTTACTTGTTTATTTTATTTGTCGTAGAAATTTAATTTAGAAGAATTTTGTTTTCTTTCTTTTTATACCCTGAGCCCATTAAAATGGGAAATCAGGGTATAATGGTTTTGTTAAATGTATGTAACAGGCAAAAGGAGGCGTGGCAAACCTCATAAAGTATATATATTCTTGATCAGGGTGATGAAAAATGTTGATATAGCCATGTCCGTCTGTCCGTATGTTTGAACGCGTCGATTTCCGAAGATACAAAAGCTAGATAACTTGTATATTTGCAAAGTTATCGATAAACGAATTTATCGAGAACCAGTTATAAATTCTAACTTATTATATATATATATATAGATACTAATTAATACAATTTGGTTTTTTTCAGATGGATTCCGGCCCCCACTTCACCCCACCACCCCCAAATGTGAAAAAAATGCATTTCAAATACTAGAGACATGCAGTTTGGTTTAGCATATAGATATGAATATCATAATCATAATCTGAAGAAATCAATACGATTGTCCATCTAGAAACAGAATTATCAATCATCAAAGTTTCTCATCAAAACCCATGCGACGCAGCAGCACAGCAAGACGCTTGCAATGCTTACACACATACATGCCTACAAGCGTAGATCAGCGTCTATGTGTGCCGCGTGGTTTTGCATGTACAGTTTCTTATGCGTGCAGAAACGAATCGAATAATTCTTGGAATATTATTCGATCGAATAAGGGCTCAGGGGGATTTCGTAGTCGAGCAGTCTGTTTTCGGGCTCACGTGTTTTAACGGCCCATTATTAATTTTAAAACGTTTTTATTTTTAACACTTTGACACGTTCGTGACACTTGACACGGTCGCCATGTAAGATGAATGTTTCCTTGTAAACAAATAATAAAGTACACTAGAGCCTCAGCTCTGGTTGGTGGTCATTATTATTTTCATCTTTATTTCAATTTTAATATATGTATTTATCTCTTAGCCTAAATACATATGAGTTCTGCCGCTGAGCGCAGCGAAAGAGCGGGAGAGCGTAGTATGCTTATATGTACATATGTACATAAATGTATATGTACATAGGGCATATACATTATGCATACGGCAAAATGAAGACGCGGCATATCCCAGGCTGCCGGTCAGTCCACACATATGTACATACATACATACATAAGTGGCTGATCGTATTTCAATTATTGTGCTCAGTATGTATGTTTATACATAGCGTACAAAGTGTCACTATGTGCGCATGTAGTATACACTATCATGCGTTGAGCCTATGACACATTTATATGTAGAATACACTACATTGTATTATAGTTATATTATTAAACATACTACACTACAACTTAACGCATTCGTTTTGAACTCAGATCATCTTTTCTTATCTAAGCTTGTAAAAGTCGATCGACCATGTGTTCTCTGTGTTTGTGCACTCGGAAGAAAATCATACGTAAGTTATACTAACGAATTCAGAATTGGGAGGATTCTAACATTCTGTTTTGCTTAATAAAATATAGATATAGATATAGATATAGATATAGATATAGATATAGATATAGATATAGATATAGATATAGATATAGATATAGATATAGATATAGATATCGATATAGATTATAGATATAGATATAGATATAGATATAGATATAGATATAGATATAGATATAGATATAGATATAGATATAGGTATAGATATAGTAGATATTATGATATAGATATAAGATATAGAATTATAGATATATGAGATAGATATAGATATAGATATGATATAGATATAGATATAGCATATAAGATATAGATAAGATCTAATTATAGATATAGTGATATATATATACCTACCTGAATAATTCCAGAGTTGTCGATCCTTTGCACTTTGTTAGTTAGAAGCTTCCACTTCACTGACGTGAACCGCAATGCGAACTAATATCAGCAGGAGACAAAAGATGGTCGGCAGTAACAGCTCAATGACGAGTTGGATTTTGTGACTCCATTGCAGAACCCAGTTTTTCCAAAGCAAAAGCTTAAATTTTGTCCAGCTTGAAACTTTTTGCATAGTGCTTTATCCCGTCATGTCACAATATCATTAAAATATGCCAAAGCTGAAGAAAAATATAACATTCATAAGAAACAAGTAAGAAGGCTCTAGTCGAAACGGGTCGACTACGAGGTACCCTGAACCCTGCAAAAAAAAACTAATACTCTTCTTCTTTACAAACGTAGGAGCGCGCGGTCTATTAACCGCGCAGTTGCTGCCGTGGCTTGGGGGTGTGCTGAGCTGAACTTTAGACGCTTATAACTCCATTTCTAGATTTACGATCGTCATGCTACTTTTGGAATATATGGCAATGGGGCGTGGCATCCAAAATCTTCGTATCCATAATATCTATTTAAATATATAAATTTGAAGTCTCTAGCTAAAACGGTGTAAAAGTTATGCCCAAAAAACGTAAAAGATGGAAACGAATTTTCGATTATTTTATGCTGATCAAGAATATATATACTTTATGGGGTCTGCCTCGCCTCCTTTTGCCTGTTAAATATATTTAACAAAACCATTATACCCTGATTTCCCATTTTCAATGGGCTCAGGGTATAAAAATAGTCGATCAGTCGGTACTTAAACTAAAGGTTAAGAGCACTTCATGACTCAATGGCTCAATGTCAAGTTATATGTTGTGTTTAATTTGTTTCCTGATAGTTTTACATAAGGCTTAACAATACTATCATGAAATGTTAAGCTCACGTGTGTCCGTAGTCCTAAAGTATGCGTTCTAATCGATTAGTTTGATTCAAAGTAATTTTTTTAACCCTCCATTCGTCATCAATGTACTTCTGTAACTGTATACGTATTACGTAACTGTATACAACCAGGATTTGTAATAAATTAGTATCTATATATATATGCAGAAGACTTGGAGACTCTAACTCCAAAAATGAACGATATATAATTTAATAACTTATTCTAGATACATTTTTTATCGATAACTTTGGAAATATGCAAGTTATCGAATTTCTGAAACAAATTCGTACGTATAACACAAAAAGAATGAATTCTCTAGCTCTTATATCTTCGGAAATTGACGCGTTTAAGCATATGACTGACGGACGTGGCTATATCAACATTTCTCGTCACCCTGATCAAGAATATATATACTTTGTGGGGTCTGCCACGCCTCCTTCTGTCTGTTACATCAACTATATAAAAACAAGTAAGAAGGCTCTAGTCGAGACTGCTCGACTACGAAATCCCCTGAACCCTGCAAAATAGTGATACTCTTCTTCTTTACGCACTTATAAGCGCGCGCTCTGCTAACTGCGCAGTTGCTGCTTTGTCTTGGGGGTGGGTTGGGCTGAACTTTGGACGCTTATAACTCCATTTCTAAATGGACGATCTTCATGAAATTTTCAGAGTAGATCAAGAGTATCTAAATCTACCTATGTACCAAATTGCATCCAAGTGGCATCCAAAATCTGAAAATTACAAAATCTGCGTATCCATAATATCTATCTAAATATATAAAGTTGAAGTCTCTAGCTAAAACGGTGTAGAAGTTATACCCAAAAAACCTAAAAAATGTAAACGAATTTTCGATTTTTTATCGATAATTTGGAAATGGGACGAGTTATCGAAAAAACTCGTATTGCGTAGGTAACATACGAGTGTTCATGTGAAATTTCAGCTCTCTAGCTTTTGTAGTTTCCGAAATCTCGACGTTCATACGACGGACGGACGGACGGACGGACGGACGGACGGACAGACGGACAGACGGACAGGGCTATATCAACTTATTTTTTTATGCTGATCAAGAATATATATACTTTATAGGGTCTGCGACGTCTCCTTTTGCCTGTTACATACATTTTCACAAAACCATTATACCCTGATTTCCCATTTTCAATGGGTTCAGGGTATAAAAACGTCGGGTTTTCTCACTAGACGCTATAACTCCAGAACGTACGAACCGATTTCTACGGTTTTGGATTTGTTGGAAAGGTCTCGGGCTCCGTGAGGTTATAGCAAAGAAAAATAAGACGGGCTTTCCTTCCTGACGCTATAACTTCAGCTACTCATTGTACTCTGTTCAGTTAATTTCATTTCAACAGCAGGCATTGTGTTCTCTGTGAAATTGGGAAATTGAGGTTTAAGTTTTCGTTTCCTAACAGTTCAATTGGAAACCATTAAATCAATCACATGTATTGTGCAAATTTTTATTCAACTTCAACAGCAGGCATTTGTTCTTAAGGTGGTAAGTTGAACTGTGTAAATTATGTGGATTGTGCATTTGAGGTTAAATTCACCACCCTGTCCATAGTCCAAAATGCCGAGAACACGAAGTGCAAACATCGGCCGCCGCACTAGACATGCACGCTTGGCATTCCAATATGATTCCACTGCGAACTGCGAACAGTGATGATGACGAGTTAGAAATAGGACCAATGACAACTGTATGCCGATATTGCAGTGCCTTAAAGTTCAAAAGAGAAACGGCTGGATTGTGCTGCGCAAGAGGAAAAGTCAAACTGGATCCATTACATACACCACCACAGCCACTGAAACCATTGATCGAAGGAACTGAGCATTCGGCCAAATCAGTCAAATCAGTCACAAAAGGCAGCGACATGGCTGTGTATGGTATTGCATCAGAAAATGCAAATGACGAAATCAGCAACTTCCAAATGGGCAGATAAGTCAGTACTAATGAAGCACTCTGACGATTATTCTCATTTAAAATTCATGAAAGATATCCCACAGCTGTACATTTAGCAGTGCATTTGGAAAATGGACAAAGAGGTTACTTCACTGAGGATAATTCGGCACAACGAGCTGAGAGACCACCATCGACAACATCGACTAGCTTCTTTGCAAAGTGTGAAGCAGATCCATTCACAGCGACGCTGATGTACGTTGAAATGCCCAAGTATTACACTTGGAATCAATCAACAAAGAAATTCCAACGTCGCAAACAAGGAACCCCATTTCCAGATTGGCCACAGGTATTTTCCACTGATGTGCTAGGTCACATGTATACTGATCATCCTAGAAATTATGAATGTTTTTATTTGCGACCGCTGTTGGTAAATGTACGTGGACCAAAATCATTTGCGCATTTGCAACAATTTAACACTTGCGGATTCAGTTGTTTCATCAAATGCGTACCAAATACGAACGCTGTTCGCAATTATCATCTCCACATGTTTCCCATCACAACCAATTCAGTTATGGAACAAATACAAAGACGACATATGTGAAGATATCTTGGATCACTTGCGCATTCCAACGAATAATCCCGACATGCAAATACCCAATGAAATCTACAATGTAGGATTGATTCTGATTGATGATCAATGCTTGACTATTGCAAATAAGCTACTGATTGAAATAGGAATGATTGCGCCAAATCGATCGATGCACGTTGCATTTAAACAGGAATTAAATCGAGAGCAGCAATACAATGTTGATACATTGCACTATGGGCGCAAATGCCGATTTAGCGGCATAAAGTCCAAAATTATTTTGTTATATTTTCTTCTTTTTATACCCTGAGCCCATTGAAAATGGGAAATCAGGGTATAATGGTTTTGTTAAATGTATGTACCAGGCAGAAGGAGGCGTGGCAGACCCCATAAGGTATATATATTCTTGATCAGGGTGACGAGAAAAGTTGATATAGCCATGTCCGTCTGTCCGTCTGTCTGTCTGTCCGTATGTTTGAACGCGTTGATTTCCGAAGATACAAAAGCTAGAGAATTCATTCTTTTGTGTTAGGTCCGTATATTGCACGCGCAGTACGAGTTTGTTTCAGAAATTCGATAACTTGTATATTTGCAAAGTTATCGATAAACGAATTTATCGGGAGCCAGTTATAAATTTCTAGCTAATTCATCATTAGAGTTAGTGTCTCCAAGCCTTCTGCATATATATAGATACTAATTTAATACAATTTCGTTTTTTTTTCTTCAGATTTTGGATTCCGGTCCCCCACTTCGCCCCACCACCCCCAAATGTGAAAAAAATGCATTTCAAATACTAGAGACATGCAGTTTGGTTTAGCATATAGATATGAATATCATAATCATAATCTGAAGATATCAGTACGATTGTCCATCTAGAAACAGAATTATTAATTATCAAAGTTTTCTCATCAAAACCCATGCGACGAAGCACCAAAGCAGCGAGACAGCAAGACGCTTGCAATGCTTACACACATGCATACACACATACATGCCTACAAGCGTAGATCAGTGTCTATGTGTGCGCGTGGTTTTGCATGTACAGTTTCTTATGCGTGCAGAAACGAATCGAATAATTCTTGGAATATTATTCGTTCGAAGAAGGGTTCAGGGGATTTCGTAGTCGAGCAGTCTCGACTACAGCTTTCTTACTTGGCGAACTTTGCTTTGTTTTAGAAGTTTAATTAAACATGTGCATCCATTTGGGGAAGATACAATGTTGTTGTTGTTATTTATACCCCTGAAAATAGGAATTCAGGGTATAATGGTTTTATGAAATTGTATGTAACAGACAGAAGGAGACGTCGCAGACCCCCCACAAAGTATATATATTCTTGATCAGCACAAAATAATATATTGATATATCCCTGTCCATCTGTCCGTCCATCCGTCCGTCCATATGAATACTCGTACGTTAGTTACGCAGTAAGTTTCATGAAGATCGTCCATCTAGAAATGGAGTTATGGCAGCAGCTGCGCAGGCTTCAGGGTATCTCGTAGTCGAGCCGTTACTTGAGCCTTCTTACTTGTTATTTATTAAACGTGTATAAGAATTAATTGATATAAACATACATGCCATATGCATTGGGGAAGTATATTTGACAGATTACAAGATCTAACAAATCGAAGACCGTTCCCACAATTCTAAGGCCGAGGTCTACAAGAACAACAAACTGTAAATGTTGGGCCCTACAATTGCTACAGGCAGCAATAGTTTCGCACTCAGTCACATAAATGCTCATACATGAAACAAAACACTGTAAATGTGTGTGTGCATGCTCGTCGCGAAAAAGGATTGCTTATATACATCAGCGCTTACATACCCTTCAAAAAAATAATCAAGAAAACACTCAAATTTTGCATGAGCATGGCAAAGCCGTTTAAGAGTTCAGCATACTCTTACTCAGGGATTCGCGGACAAATTTCAATTGTTGTGCGCTGCTGGCTTGTGCCTGCATACATATGTATATGAGAGGCATAGAGAGAGTGAGTAAAGAATGATGCTTCATATGAGAATAGAATCATTTCGTTCGAGCGCTTTCAGCGAACTGAATATCAACTACGATATTTTCGCTGCCCGAGCAGTAAAATACAGAGCTGAGCAAATACGAAGATGATTAGGACGGGAAATCCAAATCTGGTTCGTGAAAAAAGTTTGTTCTAATTGTCCAGTCTATGCGTTGTATGGTTAGTGGTTCAGAGCATAAAAATACATTTCACTGAATAGTAATATCAACAATCAACCTTTCCGTATACAGTAGATGAAGTACCTTCAATATGTATGAATGCAATTATTAATGACGTTCATCATGAATTTGTTCGCCTGAAACTTGAACATGTGTTGTTAACGTTAACTCATCGAACAGATTGATAAGATTATACTAAACTAAACATTCTAAATGGCAAAGTATCATAACTTTTCAAATTGCATTGGATATTTAGATATTTAAATGATAGTCATGCCGGCAATGAGTTACCACTCATTGATTTTATTTCGAATTACATCGTATTCTATCAACATTTGGTCTTTTTACATGGTATCTAGGCGTCTAGCACATCTAATATAGTCGGGTATATTAGATGCATCAACAAAAATTGTAGGTTGATTGACCGTGCTTTGCCGGGTAATTGTTTGAAATAAATGATTCTTAACAAAATGAAAATAACGGTTATACAGTGTATAATATACACTTCTGATAAGAATAAGCACATAGTCAGAGCCGACTAATATAGTAATCTTGATTATTTATTAGATGATAATTATTCCTTACATGTGTACCTAAAAAACCTTGTACGAAGCGTACCCGTGATGACTTCTGACAATATATATAATACCAACGGGTATTATCACAGTCAAACTTTCAAAAGGTTAGAATGCCATTTATATGCGAAGCTAAGCCAAAATTCTGTAATATTTGTAATAGTGTTTTACAAATCGGGGAGGACGAAGTGTGACTTTGGGCTGGTATCCAAAATATAACAGAAATAAAAATCGTGATCGATATATATTTTATAACATATTTTCGATAAACTCTTTCGTCAATAACATTTGAACGGGAATAGGTATCGATGTTCTAAAACAAACTAGATATGCGCATGCACCACACGGACCTAATAAAAAAGTCTCTAGCTCTTATAGTTTCTGAAATCGCCGCGTTTAGAAATACGAACAGACAGGCTAAATATATACACAATTTGAGGTCTTCTACACCATTTTCTGCCTATTACATGCATTTAATAATACCATTATACCCGGATATCTCACTTTCAATGGGTTAAGTGTATAATAAAAACATATACAAACATGTTTAAAATTTTAAATTTAATCAAAGCTTTGGTAAGATATTAATAGAAATTTTGAAACAACAGTCTTTGTTACCAAGAAATTCAAAAGATACAATACGATAATAGCGAAGTCCATCATTATTATACGAATATTTTTAAACTTAAGAACTACCAATTTGTATACATTTTTGTATGATAGATTTAAATTGCATGGATTAAACACTTTACCCATCTGCAAAGCTCTGGGTTTTTTGGCGATAAAATCCAAATTGAGTGTTCATGATTTAAGAAATATTGTATTTCCCTAGTTAGCATATCGGAAGATCCATATCACATATTGTGCTAACTCCAGTAGAGAGTATATATTCAAAATGTTCAATCCTCTCGCTTTGTGTCTATCGCTTATTAAGATGTTTTTGGGATAACATAGAATTCTTAAACGAGTTTAAATGGAAAACTTAATATGCTATACATATTGTCGAATCGAATGAATTTTAATGTTAGTAATAAAATATATATATGCATAACTAAGATAATACTGTGCTTGTGCTTCGAATATAAATATGGGCAAAGATTAAAAGAAAGATTTATCAAATATTGTGGGCACCTTTTCGCATACAAAGCAAGTTTTAAACGCTATAAACTTATTTGAGATGACTCAGATGAAAAATATATTTTTTTTTAATTTTTTTAAATTATGCACAAAATAAACAATAGAGCACTGAACGAGTTCCAGATGAGTTAGAAAACAGCACGAACCGATCGGCAGTGCTGACAAACGCAAACTAAATTGCTTGTTAACCATGTCGCGTCTCTTTAATTTTTTTTTTCAATATTTTCGTAATAAACACACAATAAATATATATGTATGTAAACCACACAAATATTACTCAGATATAAGGCATTTATAGCTATTCGTCGCTGAGTTATAAAAGTGTCAATATATGGGCTAAAACTGATAAGAAAAAATCGCCCATCGCACTTACAAGCTAATATAAATTACCTGCACTGCTCTATCAGATTATGAGCTTTGGAATATTAGGTTTATGCTCTCACATAAAGTGTGCAGGGTATACAGATTTTGAGCCATGCTAGAGACTAGCAAAATTGTCAACAACTTTTGCTAATAGATCGATATATCCGGATGATCTTTCGAGACCAAATCTGTTTCTGAACTAAAACGGGTGCGGGTACGAGTTAGTCTTATTTAATCGTTCGTAGTACTTAATTTATATTTTAAACACAAAAACAAATTTTAACACACTGTGGTATAAACTTCAATTGAAATTCTGTAAACAAACAAATTTTAAGCTATTCAAACAATCTTTAATTTAATTGAATTATTCAATTTCATAAATTATAAAATAATTTAGCTCGAGACATTTTTGTTCATTTCTCAGAAACAGACAAAACTAGTGTATATATCCGTCTTATGTACCAAGCTCTATAGGAGTATACCAAGAGATTAGGGAACTAATTGAAATATTATTAACATTCATTATAGCTTATACATACATAAGTATGTATGTAGAGCCATCCACATAATTTGTATAAATCAATTTAATAAGTACAACCAAAAGTTGTCTCTGCATATGGGCGGGCCCAACAAGCAGCGCTAAGTTGAATGCTTTCATCTATGTATGAGCGGCAATAGATTTAGATGTGTTAGCGATAAATATATGTACAGTATAATCGTAATTAGATTACGGATATTCATGTCTTTTTTCTCTATTTCGATTTTGCAAACTCAATAGGAAAACAAGTAAGAAAACTCGACTACGAAATCCCCAGAGCCCTTCTTCGAACGAATCATATTCCTAGAATGCTTCGTTTCGATTCTCCACGCGTAAGAAACTATACATGCAAAAACACGAGCACAAACACACACTGATCTACGCTTGTACGCCTGTATGTGTGTAAGCATTGCAAGCGTCTTGCTGTCTCGCTGCTTTGCTTGCTGCGCCGCCACATGGCTTTTGCTGCGAAAACTTTATTGAATAATAATTCTGTTTTTAAACGGACAATCGTATTCATCTCTTCAGATTATGAATATGATATTCATATCTATATGCTAAACCAAACTGCATGTCTCTAGTATTTGAAATTTTTTACACATTTGGGGGTGGTGGGGAGAATCGGGGGGTAGTGGGGAGAATCGGGGACCGGAATCCGAAATCTGACAAAAACCGAAATTGTAATAAATTAGTATCTATGTATATATATGCAGAAAACTTGGAAACTCTAACTCTAAAGATGAATTAGGTATAAGCACTAACCATACAACACATAGACTGGACAACTGGAACAAGTTAATGTGCACACTTATTTTTTGACTTTAGAACCCCCTCAACTTCGTATTTGCTCGGGTTTTTACTTTTAGGGTCGGGAGAGAAAAATTGCTAATGGCAAAATCATTCCGCTTCGAGCGCTCGACGGTGACGGTCGATATTCCAAAAATGCATGACATGTGCCGCTCTTTCCCTTGCTCTCTTTCTCTTTCTGCCCTATGCTTTTTACTCTCTGCTCTCTTGAAATAATACACAATACTAACTATATAAATGCGCATCGTGTCGCGGATCAAGGTAGAACGATACTACAACTACTATCATCAGAGTCAATAATATGACCCGTATGAAATCGAATACAATCATGCAAAAGCAATAAACGGTTAGACTCACACCCGTGAGAAACTGTTGCTTCTTGAAATTATGGTCCATTATGTTACAAATGGCAACACCCATCCAAAGATTGCTAAATATGAATGAAAAATTCACGGCCAACATCGTGCCCAAGGTAAACGGTGTCTGTGGCAGTACGTTCACACTGGCAATGGCTGCAAAGTCACATCAATTGAAGCTTCGTCGTTGAAGAAGCGTCTAGTGTGGAGAAAACATTTTATTCTTGGCATATATTCTACAACCATTTTTCTGTCGTTACTATATATATTAGGGTTGTCATATATTTTTAAAATATCGTATCGATAATATTTTAAGTTTTGAAAAAATATCAAAATTATATTTGATATTAAACTTAAAAATATCGATATATCTTTATAACTTTACAATCCGACGCAAAAAAAAAAAAAAAAAAAAAAAAAGAATAATATGAATAACTTTTTTTTTATGATAATAACCAGTATTCGGTACTCAAAGATTAAAAAAAAACCCCGTTCTGATATGTGAGAATCCGTCATACGACTTCGTGAATCGCAAGCAACGCATTTTATTGCCGAAGCAAGTCGCTCCGAAGGCACTTAGCTACCAGGGGCTGGTTAGGCATCGTAATGCGATCTTTGATAGTACTGGCATTGTGGCCTTATGAGAAAAAAATTATCGGATTGCTTTCCCAAGAAGTTTGTGGCAAGCTGCGTTACATCTCAAGTTCCCTCTTCCGCAATGTGTACTTTCAAAATTGGCCTATTGTAGTTGTTTTCGAAGCTATCACCGTGGTCATCTAAATGCATCATCATGCTTGTTTTTTATATGCGATGCCATATTTGATGTGTTACCACTTGTTTTTATTACTTTAAGGCACAAATTACATTTGGCTATTCGATTTTTACATATCAGAGTAATGCGAATATATCAAAATTATCACAAAAAATATTCAATATTTGAGAAAAAAAAATATTCTGATATATGTAAATATATTTTTTATACAAAAAATATCGAAATATCGATTCTCAACAACCCGTTCTTACTTGTTTTTATTGTTTTCCTTATTTTTAGGAAGATTAACAAAAGTTTTTCCTTGTCGTCCGGTCTTTTCAATTTGTATACCCTGAGCCCATTGAAAATGGGAAATCAGGGTATAATGGTTTTGTTAAAACTATGTAACAGGCAGAAGGAGGCGTGGCAGACCCCATAAAGTATATATATTCTTGATCAGGGTGACGAGAAAAGTTGATATAGCCATGTCCGTCTGTCCGTCTGTCCGTCCGTCCGTCCGTCCGTATGTATGAACGCGTAGATTTTCGAAGTTATACGAGATAGAGAGTTCATATTTTTGTGTGTAAAAAATGCATTTCAAATACTAGATACCAGTATTGCCAATTTTTTTTTTTAGCAAAAAAAGCTGTTTTAGTGGGAACATACTTTAAAAAAAAGCTGAAATTTTGGGGGAAAAATCGAACGAAAAATCTGAAGTTTTTTTTTTTTCAGTATTTTAAAGTTTTTTTTCACGAATAGCTCAGTTTATCGTCCTATTCGCGGCAATTATTATCACATTCTTCCATAGTGCCAATCATATTTTAATAAATTTCACATGAATACTCGTAAGTTACGCAGTACGATTTTTTTTTATAACTTATTGCATTTTCTGATTATTGATGAAAAAATCGAAAATTCATTTACTTTTCTTACGTTTTTTGAGCATAACTTCTACACCGTTTTAGCTAGGGACTTCAAATTTGTAGACTTAGATACATATTATGGATACGTAGATTTTGGAGTCGGTGAACTGGTATTGATTGAACACACACTCTTCTTTGAGCTCCTTGGCAAGAGTTTTGGTCGGAGTTTGGGGATTTGCTTTGATCTTTCGCATCATAAGGCGGCTTGCCCGATCAGATATCTTTTGTTTCCGACCACCCACACCCTTTGCCTCAAGTCTTCCTTCGTTTTCCGAGCGACTGAGAACGTTGTTTATTGTTTTCCTCGACACGGAAAACATTTCCACTAATTCTGGAAGTGATTTGCCCAACTGCCGATTGTAGAAGATCAATTGGACGATTAAGCTTCGATTAATCTCTTTCCGGGCAATATTAATAAAATATTTAATTGCTTTTTTCATGTGTACTCAGCCAAATTTCGCACAAATTGAAAAATAAACACAAGAGAGATGTATGTACATATAAAGAGATTCTAAAAGCATAGTTAACGGTAAAGCCCCGTTATTTCTTCGAATCAGAGCAAAACAGATGAAGAGAACAAAATGTGTAAAGTTTCTTGACAGTGTCAAATATGAGTAATCTAAGTTTTTGTTGTTTTTTAAGTTCCACCCTTATTGTTTTTGTTTCTGTTTTTTATAATTTGATTTAAAAATACCTTTTAAACAGTTAACCATTAAAAAAAATTAGTTGAATTTAACAAAAACTCTTTATTTTTGTCCATAAAGTAAAAAAATTGAGATTTTTTCCACTGTGTAAAGTGTTTCTTGACAGACTGTATGTACATTTTCGGTGCCGACTTTTTCGGATCGCTCCTTACTGTGCTGAGAATTAGTCGCTTATCTCTGGCACTTAATTTTGAAGGCCGGCCTGATCTGGGCTGAACCTCAAGGCTAGTTGTTTGCCCATACGATTTTAATATGGATTGAACACTAGTGGATGGTCGGCCAATCAATCTGCCATTTTCGGATACACCTTTACCCTCTAAGTACATACATATGTATATCTTTATAATTATTTTATTTATTTAACAGTGTTGAGCTATCGAGATTTTTCGTATAGCTTTGGATTAAAAACACAATTTGATTAGCGAGTCTTAATTGTTTATTAGATGCGAGTATGCATATGTATGTAAATATGTATGTTAAAGAAAACGTTTCTTGTTAAAAGCGATAGTAAATATGCACACATTCGATCTACGCGAGCCGATTGCTAAGACTGACCGCTGCGTGGGAGAACGAATGAACGTTAAAAAGGGAGAGCGCAATCTCTTTACAAAATTCTCTTAGATGCTAATAGGTTTGGCGAACTGCCGCTCTTAGTTCTTATAAAGCGCTGATTGCTGGGCCCAACATCCTCCCCCCGTTGAAGACTTAGTCTTAAACAGAATCCTTAAGGGGCAGCAAGCACAGCTTGTTTGTAGCTCTTCTTGTCTCGCCAGCTTCAGTTTTGAGCACGGCCACACGTGCAACGCCGTCACGTCCAGGGATAAGTTCAATTATTCTGGCCAGTGGCCACTTAAGCGGTGGAAGATTCTCATCCTTTACGAGAACTACGTCGCTAACCGCCAAACCAGACTTAGAAGTTCTCCCTTTAGCCCGCTGTTGTAGTAAGTTGAGGTATTCGTCTCGCCAACGTGTCTAGAATACCTGCTGGAGATAGCTTACGCGCTGCCAGGCATCCAAGCGATTGAAATTGAGCCTCGTGAGGTTAGGCTCGCTGAAGGATGAAGGAGGACCACCGTTCAGGAAATGCGCAGGCGTCAGTACGTCCAAGTCTGCTGGGTGCTCTGAAATTGAAACTAAAGGGCGTGAATTAATGACAGCAGCAATGTTGCAGACCAGTGTGCGAAGCTCATCATAAGTTAGGACAGAAGGGCCAACAGATCGATAGAAATGATGCTTCGCCGTCTTCACTGCAGCCTCCCACAAACCTCCAAAGTGAGGAGATCGTGGAGGGATGAAATGCCATTCGATTGATTCCGCCAGGCAAAAGTCTTTCACAGCATTCTGGTGGGCGTCAGACAGGAATAGACGCTTCAGCTCCTGAAGCTGGTTGCGGGCGCCAAGAAAGTTTGTGGCATTGTCAGACCAAATTTGACTTGGTTTTCCTCTGGTGCATATAAACCTTTGGAGGGCATGCAAAAATGCCGTGGTAGTTAAATCCTTAACTAGTTCCAACCAAATAGCCTTCGTAGCAAACAAACGAATACAGAGACGTAGCATTTCACAGGAGCCTTATTTCGTGCCTCAGGCTTATAAAAGAACGGTCCGCAAAAATCGACTCCAGTCACTCCAAACACACGGCAGCCTTCGACGCGATCCCTGGGTAGATCTGCCATTATGTGTCAAAGAGTCGAGGTTTTGTGCGAACGCAAATTACGCATCTCTGGATCACACTGGATACAGTTTTTCTACCACCGATTGGCCAATATTGGGAACGCACCAGAGCTAGTACCGCTCGGGGCCCAGCGTGCAAGTTTCGCTGATGGTAATGCATGACAATGGCTCGAGTTACTAGATGACTTCTGGGCAATATAATTGGATGGCGACTATCAAAGTTAAGAGTAGAGTTTTTGAGGCGACCATCTACACGCAGCAGTCCGACTTCATCAAGAAATGGCGAAAGAGAGGCGAGAACGCTGGATGGCGCAACCATTCCCTTAGTTCGAAGTGCATCAATGTCGTCCGAGAGATGGGCTCGTTGAATCATTCGCAACAGTATATGAGTGCCAGTCCGAATTTCTGCGAGAGTTATTCCTGAACCATGACTTCTTTTGACAAACTTTGATACGTATGCAAAAATACGCTGCAATCGACTAAACGAATTCGCATACTTGCAGTCCATGGAGGCGTCACGGATTGGGCCTTTCACAAGTAGAACGGTCCTTCGACGCTCAAGTGAAGTTCTTTCTGGAAGCGATAGGACTGGCCATTGAGAGGTGGGCTTGTAAATGAAATCTGGACCGCTGAACCAAAGTAATGATGTGTTCAACTCAGCGGGCAATGAACCTCGAGATAACATATCTGCGGGATTCAGCACAGTAGGTACGTAGTGCCATTCCATTGTTGATGTGAGATCCTGTATCGTGGCGATGCGATTTGAAACAAAAACGTTAAATCGCCCGGGCTCGTCATTAATCCAAGATAGCGCTACAGTGGAGTCGGACCAACAGTGAAATTCCCCTTTGAAAATTCCTAAACGAGCCACTTCATCCATTAAACGTGCAAGCAACTCTGCCCCACATAGCTCCAACTTGGGAATCGTGAGCGTTTTCAAGGGAGAAACTCGAGACTTTGAACAAAGTAACCTGCTGGTGCTATGCTGCCCTTTGGATACAATATAGATGCAGGCTCCGTAAGCCTCGATGCTGGCATCGCAGAATCCATGGACCTCAACCTTTTCAACTGGTACCAATGCCAACCTGGGAAAGACACTCCTCAGACCGTTGCCAAAGCTACTGCAGATGTCCAGCCATGCAGTGTGAAATGCTGCTGGAAGGCTCTCGTCCCAATCAAGTTTATGCCTCCAGAGTTGTTGCAAGAAAATTTTAGCCTTTGTTATTATTGGGCCGACCAGTCCGAGGGGATCGTAAAACCGAGCAATAGACGAGAGGACAGAACGCCTGGATGGCTTAGTGGTTAAATCCATAGCTAAATATGAGAACAAAAGTTGATCAGATGATGGATCCCATGCGAGGCCAAGTGTCTTAGTAATGTCACTGCCATCATTGAACCTAATGAGTGATTCCTTGTCGCACTCTGTTACGCCGTCCAGCACCATGGGATGACTTGAACACCACTTTCGCAACTTGAACTGGCCACATGCCAATATTCCAGCTGTTTCTTGCATGACGCGTCTTGCCTCTTCGACTGAATTTCCTCCAGAGATCAAATCGTCGACATAGAAATCGCGAAGTAATGCCTCGGAACCGACAGGAAAGGTATCCTTTTCATCTATGGCGAGCTGATGCATGGCACGCACAGACAAGAATGACGCAGGTTTTGTGCCATATGTGACCGTATCAAGCTTGAACACTCCTAACTCATCATCTGGTGAATTCCTCCATAGAATGCATTGCAGATAGCTCTCTGGCTCAGGCACCTTCACGCAACGATACATTTTGCAAATATCACCGGTGAGTGCAACTGGATAGGACCGGAAACGCAGCAATATGTCGATCATTTTCGGCTGAATGACAGGACATTAGAATGTCATTCAGCGAATAACCAGTTGATGTAGCTGCTGATCCATCAAAGACGACTCGAAGTTTGGTAGTTGAGCTATCTTCTTTCAAAACGCAGTGATGAGGAAGAAAATATCTGCATTGATGAAATGAGCTGAGAGGAACGCGTGACATGTGACCCAGCTCAGAATACTCATCCAAGAACGCTGAATATTGAGACTTTATATGAGGCAAGCGATTCAATTTCTTCTCCAAATTAAGAAATCGCCGCAGCGCTTGCTGATAAGACTCTCCAAGAAGCTCGTAATTAAGCTTAACAGGCAAGCGTACTGAATATTGGCCACTGGGCAATCGTTTGTAATGCCTCACAAAATGCGCTTCGCAATCTGATTCCTCCTTGCTAATGTTTACGACAGGGTCGCTGCAGCTCTCAGTCTCCCAGAAACGACGAACAAGACTGTCCAATTGGATATCAGTAGCGGAGTCTGGACCTGGATCCGAAGGCGTCTTTGAAACTATTAGTGTGGAATTGTGGCCGCTAGCTTTGCCCCCCGATACAACCCAACCAAGACGAGTCTTCTGCAGCAGTGGAAGCCCAGGCGCCAACTTGATTTGACCCACACAGAGCAAGTCATAGAAAAGGCTGACTCCGATAAGCAAATCTATTCGCTGTGGCCTATCGAAAGCTGGATCTACCAAGACTATATTCTGCGGTATACTCCAATTGCTTGTATTTATATTAGAACTGGGCTGCCTGCCAGTTATATTTGCTGCTACCATGGCCGTTATGCTAGTCGCATACTCCGATGCGTGAGCTTGCAAAGTGAGGCAAATGGTGCTTCCATCGGTGGGAAAATTGGAGTCGCCTAAGCCACGTACAGACGCATATGACCTTGCTCTCTTAAGCTGTAGCAGATTGGCAAACCTGGCTGTAACAAGATGTACCTGGGAGCCTGAATCTAAGAGTGCACGACAAGGAACAAGATCGCCAAACCGATTCTTGGCCAGAACCACTGCGGTAGCCAGAAGCGCAACATCGCTGTTCAGATCTTGAGCCAGGAGAGTAGTGGACGGAGCTGAGGGCTGAGTAGGAGTGATCTGCATCCCTGATGATGAGGATTGCTGATGGAACGGAGTTACTGCCTGCGGTGTGCTGGAGTTGCCAAGGTGGAGAAGCGTATGCTTCACTCCACAGACCCGACAACTACGCGAGCCACATTGTCGCGACTGATGGCCGCCTTTCAAACAATTTAAGCATAGCCCAGCCTTCTTGACTTCATTCAGACGAAGAGTAGGCGATAGGTTTGCGAATCTTGAGCATTTATAGATTGTATGCTCAGGATCATTACAAAAAACGCAACTGTGTGCACTGTAGTCTGTTACAAGAAATGTGGACCGGCTGTTGGCCAATTTACTGCTAGAATTCACCTGCTTACTGGATGAATAGTTATTTAGAGAGAATTCCATTGATTCCAAAGTGCGGCAGCGAAGCTCAAGGAAAGAGGCCACTTCTTCATATGCAGGTATATGGGACGCCATCTCCGAATCCTCCAATTTCTCTTCCCATTTAGCTTGTGAGGCCACATCAAGTTTCTGTAACAGCACCTGAGCAATGATGGCACTGGCTATCTGTTCTGTTGTGCCCAGGCTACTGAGTGCACGCATATGTACATTGAAGCTGTCGGACAATTCTCGCAACTTGGCTATGGATCCATTTTCTACCCTTTTCAGCCCTAAGATCTTTACGATGTGGGCTTGAAAAATTAAACGTAGGTTATCATATCTTTGTTTCAATAGCCTTATGGCCATCGTATAGTTGTCGTTAGAAATTTCCAAAGATCGAACTGTATCCAACGCTGCACCATTCAGACAAGACCGTAGATGCTGAAGCTTTTCCATGTTGCTGATTTCTGGCCTGCTATCAATGATTGTTGAAAACATTGAGTAGAAATCAGCCCAATTTGCATATCCACCGCTGAACGTAGGCAGCTTTAAAGGCGGCAATGCAGGTGCGGAATGTATTTTGGGAACGGAAACCTGAGTAGGGACGATCGGTCTACTAAACGTGAAACTATGAGGCATTTGAGCGGTACGACCTTGAATTTCTGACATTATTGTTGACTGCATGACCATTATTAAGTCATCGAAGTCAACGCGCAAATCGCTGCCCATCTCAGCAAAGTCAAGTTCCTCTAGAGTTTCATGGGCTTCACTAAAAGAATGGCTTAGCTTACCAATGTGCTCCAAAAGAACGTTTAAAGTTTAAAGTTTAAAGTTGGCTTGCAGTCTTTTTACGCGTTCAAACACCGATTTCACTTTGAGCTTATAAAATTTCGCTCGCTCTTCGGGCGCAACTGTAGTAGCATTTAAGCTCGCCATGATGAGTAAAACACACGAAAATTACCGATAGAGTTCACAGTTGCTGATATACACGGGCGCAAAACTCAGATTCTGAGTTTTTACTGATCACACCACAGAGTTTAGTTAATTGCCAATTATATGCCACTATTATTTCACCCAATTATTGCATGCATATGAATTAGTGCACACTGGCAACGTTATTTGATTAGCGAGTCTTAATTGTTTATTAGATGCGAGTATGCATATGTATGTAAATATGTATGTTAAAGAAAACGTTTCTTGTTAAAAGCGATAGTAAATATGCACACATTCGATCTACGCGAGCCGGTTGCTAAGACAGACCGCTGCGTGGAAGAACGAATGAACGTTAAAAAGGGAGAGCGCAATCTCTTTACAAAATTCTCTTAGATGCTAATAGGTTTGGCGAACTGCAGCTCTTAGTTCTTATAAAGCGCTGATTGCTGGGCCCAACAAACAGTTAGAATTAATGTTAAATTAAAGCTAACTAAAAGCTCTGGCTACTGAGGCCTTCGGCTTATCATTATAATTAATTGTCGAGTTTCTAATGGTATTTGCTTGCCACGACTCATTATGACCCATTTACGCCCACAAAACTGACACAATTCCATTGCAGAATATTTCAAGAATTTTAAGTGAAGCAAAGGAAAAATGAAGATTACCGTTGCAAATTGCGAGCAACACCTAACGGTAAACGGGACAGACGAAACATACTTAAACATTTTTGGCATGCTTTTCGTCACTTGTTTTGGTTTTTGGTGCATAAAAAGAAAATAAAACAATTAAGAACGTTGCAGTTAGGCGAAACTAACTGCGAAATACTCTGTTCCCATAGTTTCATTTTATTTATTTAATAAACATTTAATTAACGAAATATTTCGGCAATTAGCAAACGTACATGACAAGCAACAAACGTTTTTCCTATACATACATACAGATTTACATATGTACACACTACACGAGTATACAAACAATTTCTATGCATGCTTACAACAGTTTGCATGCTAAAATATTCTAAGAATTGTGACTGAATTGGGAATTTTTCGATCGTTACTTAAGATTTGTCAGAGACGCTCTAGCAATGCCTTATTTGGTTTTAGTTAATAAATTTCATATTAGGGCAGTGGCGCTGGTGGTAAGCGCTATGCAAGCTATACTTAGGTGCGTGGGTTCGAATCCCGCAGAAAACTTTTTTCAAAAATTATTTTTTTTTAATTTTTTTTATATTTGTATATTTATTATAAAATGCTTGCTGCCAATTGATAATAATTTATAAACATACGCATATGAATTGTGCATTTAAGCAAAAACTAAAACAACTTTTCCGATTTGCCACGCTGCTTGGCAAGCAGTTTTTCTATGCATGCATATATGTATGTGTACACAGATGTTTGTACGTGTATACACATCCAAGTGTGTATACATATTGCAAGAATTGCGATTGTATTGTTTTGTTTTGTCACAAGCTGCTGATCAGCTGAATTTATTTAAGTTTAGCTAACGATTACATGTTATTTTCAAAAGACCTGGGTTCAAATCACGCTGGCAACTTTTTATTTATTAATGGAAAACTTATAAATTTTATTTTTTAAATTCATTGATAATGTATATTTATAATAAAAAGCTTTCTGCCATCTTAGCAATTGCTACTAAGCTATTATATGCATGAATTATGCAGTTGGCCACAACAAACTTCTTTGCCGATTTTCCACGCCCCCAGTAGGCGTAGACGCATAATTTTTGGCCAGTTCTTAGAAAGGGCCGAGGCTAACATGACTACAAAATTTGGTTGCTTACATTCCAAAAATGCGAAAATTAGAGGGTATTTTTCGATATGCCCCGTCCCCAAAGAGGCTGAAAAATTATTTTTGGGTCATCGATAGAGGAGGACATTAGTACCTCAACCATCCAAGTTTCAAGCTTCTAGCTCTAAAACTGTAGGAGATATAAACTTTTGCGGCTTGCCACGTCCCCTGTGGGCGTAGATATATCTACCATAGCTTATTGGTCTTGGGTTGCCAACCCGAGTATACATGCAAAATTTCAAGTCTCTAGTGTCAATAGTGTTCAAAATATAGCACAATTTGAAAAATCACTATATATTCAGGTCCGATTTGCCACGCCCCCAATGGGCGTAGATATATCCGCCATAGCTTTTGGGGTTGGGTTGTCACCCCGAGTATACATTCCAAATTGCAACTCTCTAGCTCATCATCTAGTATGATAACTTGCCTATGGGCGGAAGAGTTTTCCGATTTGCCACGCCCCTAGTGGGCGGATCGGGAAAATTTTTACACTTCATAATTCGGGAGCATATATCAGTATATGTTTAAAATTTCTCTAGTCTCTAGCTCCAATAGCGCTGAAAAAATATTGCGTTCATACGGACAGACGGACGGACAGCAAGACGGACATTGCACAAACCCAATATACTCTTTTTCCTTTTTTAAGGGAACAGAGTATAACAAGTAAACAAGTAAGAAAACTCTAGTCGAGAGTGCTCGACTAGATAATACCCTGAACCCAATTTTAATAAAATAAAATAATAATCTGTACTGTGGTTTGGTTTTTTGTAATTATCTTGAATGTATGCGTGTAACGTTCAAAATGTACATATGTACATGTATATATACATATGTGTGTATTGCCAAAATAAAAAATAATAGATGGCGCTTATATTAGTTGAAATTCGAACAATTTTATATTATTAAATATCATTAAAAATAGACTCAACAAATAGACGTTCCTCGATTAACACGCATCACCTTAATTAACACACACCATAATTGTAAAAGAAATATATCAATGCCACTCGAAGGTGTAATAGCCATAGTAAATAAGTTCACTGCTAAAGCGCCATCTAGCAAGTCAAAATTTTTAGACCATGCTAGACTAGTTTTGAATGTACATGTGGGCATACATATAGGAAAACCCCAGATGTCACGTGCTTTTGTTATTTGGGCAAACTTTCTGTTTATTATTTTCTGTTGACTTAACGGAATAAAATATAATTGAAACAAAAACACTTTCAGAAATGATGCTATTAAATATTTGAAATATTAAAAAAAAAACACTTATTCACAATTAGTTAAACTACCAACTGACTTTCAAAGGTATCAAATACAAAAGAATAAATAATAATAAAAAAGAAAGAAATATAAAAAATTGAAAATAAGATATTATGAAGGGCTTAGGCGAGGCTAGAACCTGCGACAGCGTAACATTTGGGGCATCTGTCTAGCCATCTACACCACGGCTCACTCAAACGTCACAGTAGCGAAAACGAGTGAAATTCGCCATATACGAAAGAAATACTAAAGCAGTGGCTGAAAATACAAATACAATTCAAAGACAATTCTAACGCACTTCAAAAACAATTGTGATTCTTAGAATTTGCACGCATAGCAACATAGAAAACGGCACAAGATTTTTTGTGTGTATATTTGCACACGCATACGAAAATTGATTTGCATTGCAACGTTGCTTTCATTTCCATTGTTATTTTAATTGTTTTAAAATTTTTAAAATATGTAATTGAATGTAATGAGAGTTTCAGCATATGATCTGCATATTCTATTGGACATTTTAGGTTTTTTTTAGAAATCTCTTTTACAATTAGCTTTACATGCACAAATACATAATACATATGTACATACATATGTACGATTGCAGCCACACGCTGATCTACGCTTACACACATAAACATATGTACATACATACATACATACATATGTATGTATGTATGTATGTGTGCCTGCAATGCGTCTTGCTGTGTCGTTGCCTTGCTTGCTGCGCCACATGTGTTTTGATGAGAAAACTTTATAGACTAATAATTCTGTTTCTAGATGGACAATCATATTGATATGTTCAGATTAAGATTATGATATTCATATCTATATACCAAACCAAACTGTATGTCTCTAGTATTTGAAATGCATTTTTTACACATTTGGGGGTGTGGGGGCGAATTGGGGACCGGAATCCAAAATCTGACAAAACCCGAAATTGTATTAAATTGGTATCTATATATATGCAGAAGACTTGGAGACTCTAACTCTAAAGATGAATTAGCTAGAATTTTATAACTGGTTCCCGATAATTTCAGTTATCGATAACTTTGCAAATATACAAGTTATCGAATTCTGAACAAACTCGTACTGCGCGCGCAATATACGGACCTAACACAAAAAGAATGAACTCTCTAGCTTTTGTATCTTCGGAAATCGACGCGTTCAAACATACGGACAGACGGACGGACGGACGGACGGACAGACGGACATGGCTAGATCAACTTTTCTCGTCACCCTGATCAAGAATATATATACTTTATGGGGTCTGCCACGCCTCCTTCTGCCTGTTACCATACTTTTAACAAAAACATTATACCCTGATTCCCATTTTCAATGGGTTCAGGGTATAAAAAAAGGCATTCTTTGAGATCAGTTCATTGGAATGTATTATAGTATATGTTGGGCCCAGCAATCAGCGCTTTATAAGAAGTAAGAGCGGAGGTTCGCCAACCTATTAGCATCTAAGAGAATTTTGTAAAGAGATTGCGCTCTCCCTTTTTAACGTTCATTCGTTCTCCCACGCAGCGGTCAGTCTTAGCAACCGGCTCGCGTAGATCGAATGTGTGCATATTTACTGTCGCTTTTAACAAGGAAACGTTTTCTTTAACATACATATTTACATACATATGTGTCGGAGCGCACTGTATGTGATTGTTGCTGCGTACTGCGTGTATGCGCTGTATGTGGCTGTGTGTATGTGTGTATGGATATTCTGATTTACACCAGAATCCTATATACATATATGTCAAAGCAAACTGTATGCACACACTGTGTGTTGTGTGTGTGTGTGTTGATGTGGTGTTCACCAGAATTCCTAATTTCATCATATTAGTATGTTGCATCAGTCGCTAATTGCGCTCTGATTGGTTCTTTGCATTTTGTCGCTTTAAAAAGTACCGTTTTAGCGAGACGACAGCGCTACAACGCTGTCGTCGAGTGTGGTTCGGAGCTATGCAGAAGAATAACACTAGCATGTTAGGCAGTTTAGAGAGAAACGTGAAAGCATAAGCACCGAAACTCGCTTCGCTAAGTACGCTATTATGGACCAAATCAATTTAGTTCCGACATCAGAAGTGGATCGGCGCCACCCCCTATATTTACTGAAGAACAGTGGCGCATAATTTTGCAAATGCAAAATCAAAAATATGTTGGAGTTTGCAAAAACAATGCAAGCTTCTACATCAGAACAACAACAAAAGCGTGAAGTCACATTGCCGAAATTTTTCGCCAACGCCGCAGGCGTAGACGCTTCAAAGTGGTGTGCGACTGCAGATATTATTTTAACTGAACAGCCGCTAGAAGGAAGCAAGCTTATTATGGCATTAAGCAATGCAATGGACGGCAGTGCATCCCAATGGCTAACGGAAATCTCCTACCCTGGCATGAAGTGGGAGCGAGTTTAAAGAAGGTTCCTTCATCGATACGAAAGCGATGAAACACCAGCAGCGATGTTTTTGAATTTGTTAAGCAGTCGTCCGGCTAGTGAAGAGTGAAGCCGGACACAAAATAGCAGAATGCAGAAAAAAAACGCGATGCGAGGCAGAGGCGAAAACCCAACGAGAGAAGACTCGTGTTACTTGCTTCAAGTGTGGCCAACCCGGGCATTTTGCGAACCGATGCTCTGAAAGTGACGTCCCAACAAAACAAAAGAATGTAACCAGTGCTTTGTGTCTGAGCCAACAGGAGTCATGTTACAGTGAGGTGAGAGCTACCAATTTGCTTCGACTCTGGTGCCGAATATTCCTTGATAAGATAAAGATAAGTGACCGATGCTGATAAAAACAAATTAATAAAAATAAATTAGAAATTATACCTCAGCATTTCCTAAAGGGATCCCAAACACACGAGTTAATACAAGTGAAATGAGAATTCGACTAATTGACCCCAACAAAATAGGCTCAGTCCAGAAAAGAGAGATATAGTGCGTGAGAGGTTAAGAGAGTTACTCTGATGTAACATTATCCGCCAAGTTGTTCTCCGTATGTAAGTCTTATGAAAAATGGATCCGATCGTTTATGTATGACTACAGAGAATTAAACTCAAATACCGTCGCTGACAAATACCCCTTGCCGCTCATTAGTGACCAGATTGATAGATTGTGTGGTTCGTATTACTTTACTTGTTTAGATATGGCTAGTGATTTTCACCAAATTCCGATTCACCCTGATTCCGTTGAATATACTGCATTTGTGACGCTGAAAATGAATTAATTTGGCAGAGAAATCTATTGATTGGTTTATTGTGAACAGCGGAAGGACTCTGATATTATTGATATTATGAACAAATTGAAAGACAATTCTCTTGCCGGTACATTACAAAAACTTACGATGTATAAGCAGGAATAATTTATAGAAAAATCCAGAGAAATAGTAGAACTCGATCTTTGCCAATTGTGCAAATGTATTAGCGGCACCAGCATATAGCAAAGAGTAATTAAAAAAAAAAAAAAACAATGCTAAGGCTATTAGTTGTTGAATACGAATTAGGAGATTTTGATGCAGAAAGGCATCAAATGAAGTCCAAAGTTTTGAAGACCTCTAAACATAGCTGAATTGTTAGATGAAGATAGATATTTTCTAAGGTCATTGACAAATAATAGAAAATACAAATTCACGTACAGGGTGATATAAGAAAGTTGCCAGAAGGGCATGTATTAGTTGAACTAGAAAATTGTGATGAAGATTTGAATGATTGAAAAAAAATGTTGAAGAGACAGTATGGAATTGATTGAGAAACTGTTGAAAGAGACAGTATGGAATTGATTGAGAAACTGTTGAAAGGAGACAGTATGGAATTGATTGAGATTGGAATTGATTGTTGAAAGAGGCAGTATAAAAATGAGAAACTGTTGAAAGAGACAGTAGGAAATAATTGAGAAACTGTTGCAAGAGACAGTATGGGAATTATTTAGAATGAAACTGTTGCAAGAGACAGTATCGAATTATTGAGAGTGAAACTGTTGCAAGAGACAGTATAGATGCCTGAAAGGCTGATAAGAAATATTGAAAGAATTGGTCATAATGCAAGCACAAGTGCAAAACTAATGTTTTGATCATGGCGTGTGGCGCATAAGATGATGTGAAAAGAAACCAGTTGGGTTTACGATAATGAATGAGACTGTATGTATGGATACCTGAAGAGTTGTATGATTGATAGTGCAAAATCAATGTAAGCGAAACCAGAGTGGTTTATGATAATGAAGTAAAACCTCAAAGAAAGTTAAAGAGTAATTAGACGTGAGACTAGAAGAGGAAGATAAAGTTTTGTATGAAGCTGTGACGTGATAACAGTTGTAATCAAGAAATTATAAGATAAATGAAATGATAATACAGCAAGGCATTTTTGTGGAATACACGAGGTCGTGTTATGGTCAGTATGGCCGAGGTGGTTCAGTAGAATCCAGAAAAGAATGAGTGAGACGATAATTTAAATAATAATGATGATAATAATAATGAGTGAATAAATAGATTAACATAGATTGACTGATGAAAGATTATTATCTAAAGTCAGATAAGTGAAATATTGAAATATTATTGATTACGTAATACGATTATGATCCAAATGTGAGTACACGAGGACGTGTCAAGGTCAGGATGGCCGTGTCGGAGCGCACTGTATGTGCTGTTGCTGCGTACTGCGTGTATGCGCTGTATGTGGCTGTGTGTATGTGTGTATGGATATTATGATTTACACCAGAATCCTACATACATGTATGTCAAAGGCAAGCTGTATGCACACACTGTGTGTGTGTGTGGTGTGTGTTGATGTGGTGTTCACCAGAATTCCTAATTTCATCATATTAGTAATGTTGCATCAGTCGCTAATGCGCTCTGATTGGTTCTTTGCCATTTTGTCGCTTTAGAAGTACCGTTTTAGCGAGACGACAGCGCTACAAACGCTGTCGTTCGAGTGTGGTTCGGAGCTATGCAGAAGAATAACACTAGCATTGTTAGGCAGTTTAGAGAGAAACGTGAAAGCATAAGCACCGAAACTCGCTTCGCTAAGTACGCTATTATGGACCAAATCAATTTAGTTCCGACATATGCATACTCGCATCTAATAAACAATTAAGACTCGCTAATCAAATTGTGTTTTTAATCCAAAGCTATACGAAAAATCTCGATAGCTCAACATTTGGTGACCCCGACGTGATTTCTCTCTATGCATATACATGTACTTACATATATGCATATCAACATAAACATATGTATAAACATATAAATATATATAATATAAAATATACATATATATTTTAAGTTTCGTAAATACATATATATTGTCGTGCATATAAGTAAATTCTTATAAGTGTGTTTACTTTAAAATAAAACATTTATTTGGATCCAATTGACCGTACTTGTTGGATTACAATTTTAGACTAATTAAACTAAGCTAATAAGAACCCTAAGAGAGCTTGGAGAATCTGGCAGCGACGTTGGCAGAGGCAAGCGGCGTTGCGACATTTCTGGATCACCCGATTTGTTGCCAAATGTTCCAAGAATTGGCCAATTGGGTTGCGCGTGCGGGAAGTTATCCAGACGCTGAGCTCAGCAATATTGGGGCTGTTCACCTGATGGCCGGATGTTGTTGCAGTTGCAGTTTTGAGTACGTTTTCGTTCTTAACTCTTCCCCCTTAGATTTTACACTTGTCCTCAAGTGTATTAGAAGAATGGTATGTTGTTAAATTGCATATTTGGTGGCTGTGTATGGTTGCTGGTGAAATCGGTGGTGTTGGGGGTATTTCGGTTTTAATGTTCCCAAGTTGTAGGTTTATTGTCTTCTTTCTACCCTTACACCAATGAAGAGTAAGCGTTAATATAGCTAGAGATGCTATTGATGCGATGAATGCTATACTGTTTACAGATGAGTGGGTTTGGAGTTTCTGCAGTTTTTCGGTGTTGTCTATGTGGAGCCCTTCTAGTGCTTTCAATGATAGAATTCGTAGGCGTTCGATCTCTACGGGAGCAATCTGGAATAAGTGGTACACTCGGTTCGGCGATTTGTATTTCGGTGTTGCTGAACTCTTTGCCGTTGATGTTTATAGTTTCGTTCCAGAAAACTGATCAGGTAGGTTCCCTTTATCTGCTTCTCGTTGCCTGGCCAGTTGATGGTTGCATTGATGTTGTTTGCTAGGATAATTCCTTCGTCGATCTCCTCCAGTGTCGGTATGTGGTCTGCGTGGTAAATTCGCACATTGCCCGTTCTCCTCTAAGTAATTTTGGCAAACAACTAGTCTGACTTAAATCTTCTAACTTATTTTTATTACAGATTTTTTATATTGTAAAAATTCTTACATTGACCTTTAACACCAAACATTTTTTCCTTATTTTCGGATTCGAATATTTCGCTTGCCGGTAAGTTAACAATGCTGTTAGATTTAATTACAGGTTTGATACATAATTTTGAAAAGTTGTTGTTTCTAAGTTCGGTATCTTGATTAAATATATGAGCATCGTTCCATTGTGCAATATGGATACGTCTGAGAATTCTAACATTTCCTCAGTATTTAATGGAGGCATATGGCCATTGTTAAATTGGGTATTTTATTGTATGTATTTCGTTTTTACTTAACAAGAATGTGTTTTATCATATTTAATTTTGCCCATTGGATGGCGTATTTTATATTTATGACTTCTTCTTTAATAAGCCGAACTTGATTCTGGAAACTGATGGCTAATTCGTCGCTCAAAAGTGAGTCTTTTTTTATTGAATTTGCAATGTCGTTGGAATTTTGGTCAATTTGTTTAGTCTGTCTTCTAGTTGTCTGTTACTTATTACTTGCTTGTTATTGTTTTATTGAGCTTGTCTATATTATCCGTTATTAAAACTAAGTCGTTATGATCGGGGCTACCAGCCACAAATTTCCAAGCTGTGCCAAGAATGTTAATTGCCCTACTTTTTTCGTGAGTGGAATGTGGTAATAGTTTCAAAAATTACAAAAGTCTGGGATATTTCGTGTTGTATGACATGATATAGGTTATTGTATTTAAGATTTCTGTCCGTGTATAACTGCAGGTTGTTGAGAGCCCCTCTGTATTTGTTCCAAATTAATTACATGTAGTATTTTGGTGTCGTTGGATCGTATTTTTTCCGATCCCCCTATAGATGGTCACTGTCTGTGCGTCGGTATGATTGCTTATTGTTACAGTTGCGTTGGTTAAGCACATCAGCATTCTATAATTGAAATTTTTTAAGTTTTAATGTGGCTTTTGTGTACTGTACGTCCCGATTCTGTTAGTATTGTAGTGTTCTTATCTTCTTTTACTATTTCCCTTTGAATCTATTTGATAGTTTTGAACCTAATCTAGTATTTATTCTCACGAATATCTCCTCTCCTGCCTCATAGGTTCGAGTCGGTTTTCTTCTGTTATTGTGGTCTATTAGGTCCTCGGTCTGTTTACGTCTCAGTTGTTCTATGTTGTCCAGTCTTGCTTGTTCGTATTGCGTTGGGTCAGTGGTAACTCTTCTGCCAAAGAAAACTTCTAGTGGCCTTTTCTTTGTTACTGAATGTATTGAGTAATTATACTCATAACGGCTCGATCTAACAGTTCTTTGAAGTTCCTATGGATTTGATCTCTTTTCAAACATCTCATTATTTCAGATAGTGTTGAATGAAATCGTTCGATCTGTCCGTTTACCGTGCTTTTGTTGGGAGGTGTTTTATAAATTTGAATTCCTAGTTGGTCAACTAGCATGAATCGTATCGATTCGGAAGTAAATGATTTCTCATTGTCCATTACTATGCATTTTGGTACACCAAAATAAAAAACTATATCGCAAAGTGGAATCCTAATGTCTTCTATTGCTTTTGATTTTATAATTTGAGCCTTTGCTAATTTGGAGAATTTATCTATTGCTGTAAGTACGAGGTATCGTTCGGTCGAGTAGATGTCAATGTGGATTGTGTGTCCGGGGTATTCTGGTATGGGTGTTTCCTTGATCTCTGGGTTAGGCGGGTGGCGATCGTATTTTGCTTCTTTACAAACTCTACACTGTTTCACCATGTTTGCTATTTTCTGTTTCATTTTTGGGAAATAGAATTCTTCTGATAGTTGAATTTTGTTTTCTAACGCATTTCGATGAGCCCTATTATGTGTCTTGAGGATTTGTTCCTCTTGGTCTATGGTCTTGGTCAAAATCTTTGACTAATGTTTGCGTGAAGCGTACTTTAAAATTTTTGAAGTGACTTGGGTATAATTGTTGTATTTTCCACATATATCTTCGGTCGTGTAGATACCGTTTATAACTGAGGGGTTTAGGTATTTTTTTAGGTCGGATAAAAGTTCGTCCGGGTTGTACTGCTGTCTGTATATGTCGTGTCTGTGGAAAGTTGGAAATGGTATACTGAATTATAGTCGGTCGTTTCTGCTTTATGAAAGAAAATCTGATTCCTAAAGGCGTTAATAGGGATTTCCATACTTGGTATTAATTCTCTGCCAGAGCTCTCGTCGCTATGTTGCGTCGAGGCAATTGAATTTATTTGGCCTGTAAGTGGTATTCTGGATAGTGCATCTGCCACTACGTTCTCCTTTCCCGGCTTATAAAATATCTCGTAATCATACTCCTCTAAGTATGATTTCCACCGTTTGATTCTCGCATTTCCGTTCCAGCTACTCAAAGAGTGAGTCAACGGCTGGTGGTCAGTAAATATTTTGACTTTAGCTTTCCCGTATAGGTAATTCTTTAGGTGTTTTAATGCCCAAATAATAGCTAACATTTCTTTTTCGTTAGCGGCGTAGTTCTCTTCTGCCTTAGATAGTGTTCTTGAGAGAAATGAAATAGGTTTGTTATCTTGTGATAACACTGCACCTATTGCGAAGTTGGAAGCATCAGTTGTCAAATGAAACTCCTTTCTGAAGTCTGGATAACTGAGTATTATGTCTTTGGAAATGAGGCTACTTTTAAGTTTTTAGAATGCTTCTAGTGCTTGATTATCAAGCGAAATAGATTTTTTTGACGACATATTTTTGGACACTCGTCCGTCTTCCCCTCTTAAAAGCGAGGTAAGGGGCTTGGCGAGCTTAGCATAGTTTTCAATAAACCTTCTGTAGTACCCAGAAAGTCCCAGAAATGATCTTAAATCTTTTAATGTCTTGGGAAGGGGGACTGGGCTATAGCTGCGACTTTATCGGGGTTTGTCTCGATGCCCTTATCGGAAACAACAAAGCCAAGAAATTCGACTTTGTTCTTCAAGAACTCGCATTTGTCCAATTGACATTTCATATTGGCGTCTTGCAGAGTTTGACGTTTTTTCTGGTTTGGCTCTGCGAATAAGTTTGGGTATCTTTGAAGAAGTTTATTTAAGCTGTCACTCTGAGATTTGTTTAAGTGCTCAGTTCTTGGTACTATAGTGTTTACCGCCTCAAATTTCTTTTCTTTGATAGGGACGTGAATTTTGTTTTTAATTGTCATAATTTTTTTGCTTATTTTTATTTCGGCGTTTATTTCTTTTAAAGTGTCATTGCCCAGAATGGCATCAAATGACTTTAAAGTCGGCAACAGAAAAAACTTGACATTTATATCGGGGTGGTTGAAAAGGTTGGCTATTTTATGGTGGGTGACTCGGACACTACCCCCTACGGATATAGCGTTAAAGGGATTTTGGTTAGCTATTGGGTTGGTGACAAACTTGGGTTGGATATAGTTTCTATTTGATCCGGTATCTATTGTAAGGTTACAAATCTAGCCGAGGTGCAGGCTCAGTCTGCCAGGGCTCACTTTACAAAATATTTGTTTGATTAAGGGACATCGGTTAAGAGGAAGGGGAGAGTTGCGAGTGACGCGCATTATTAGAGCAGAGGCGCCGGCCGAGGAACAGCCAAGGCGTTGCCGCCGGTGTTCACTCGAAGCGCTGCACCTTTTACGGCCAGGGGATTTGTCCGCCTGGCGAAAGGGCGATGGCCACGCTCCAGAACTGCTCAAACTGTTATTGGGATACTACTGAGGCAGAGTCGCCGGCCGAGGAACAGCCCGGCGTTAACGTCGGTGTTCTCTCGAGGCACGGCGCCTTTTACGGCCAGGGATTTGTCCGCCTGGTGAACGGGCAATGGCCCCGTTCCTGAACTGCCGAATTAGTTATAAATGTTATGGGGAAGGGAGGGTCGCATTACGGGAGGGAAGAGTATGAAGTTCCATCATCTACGAAATTTGCGTTAAGTGGAAATAATAACTCACGTTCTTCCTTCGTTTCAATTCTCTTTTATTCTTGCCTTCTCGGCAGTTTCTTTTGTTTCTTAAACTTTGGTTGCACTTAGCGTTATTGATCTGTTCAGCCCGGCGCGCTTCCAGTGACTGCCTGGCTCTGCTCTTGAGCCAGGCCTTCGAAGTGCCGCTCTTCATTTTATCGGCAGTGCGACCCTGCCGCAGAGCTTTCCACCACACCAGGGTTGCATTGCCGATCCTCGACACTGCGCGCGCTAATCTAGCAAATTCAAATATCAAATCCTTACATACTAAACAGCGATTTCTTACATGCTAATGAACTAAAGAATAGAAGGGCAAACAATGTTTCTTTGTCTCTCTTATAGAATTATCGTGCTATGCATTGCTAAGGCTGTTCTGAATTCAATTCTTACATACTACAAATTATCTTAACTACTAACAAAGGCTCCTACACACTATTAAATCTTACATACTACAAATGATCTTAAATACTACAAAGTCACCTACACACTATCCAATGCTTACATACTACAAATGATCTTGAATACTACACACTATCCAATTCCTACATACTACAAATGAATGTGAGGCGGTTCACCCGATGAGCCGCCTTACACCCCCCCCTTACTTACAAGAGAGATTACTACCCCCCCCTTGGTCGAAAACGTCGGCTCTACGCGCCTTTTTTCGTTGTCTCCCCGGTGACATCATCCCGCTCAGCGAGCTCAGGTGGGAAAAATTGGCCACTCTCCTCTTATGGGCTGGCCGCGATAGGCCAACTTTCCCCCTGGTGGGTAGTGAACGTTGCGTCTCTTTGCCCATCCGCCACTATGGGGATCTGCCAACAGCCGCTCTTCAGTTCCAACGTAGATATGAGCCTGGCGCGGCACAACTTCTCCAGGATGCTGTTGCTCCTTGCAACGTGGTAGGCAACTCGAATCGAGTGGGCGTTGAGCTGTTGATAATCTCCGCACGTGCGCTGTCCTCCGTCCCTTTTCTTGACTAAGACAATGGGCGCACTGTGCGAGCTCTTCGACGGCTCAATCGCCCCGACTCGAAGTCTCTCATCCCCCTGCTCATCAATGACCTCGCGCATAGCCGGATTCTTTGGATAATACCTCTGTTTGAGGGGTTTGTTATTCTGCCTCCTGATGCTATGCTCCGCCATATGTGAGACTCCCTCGAGGCCTTCGAACAGAGCTAACTCGGCTTCCGAGAACCTTTGCAGCTCGGCCTCCAGTTCGTAAGGCCGTTCTTTGTCATTGCTAGATGACTCCTCCTCTTCTTCTCTCTTTGTCTTAGAATTTTCGTTCTCCGTTGGGCATCTTCCAGTCTCGTCTGGTGCCTCCCTTTCCAATGATTTTTCCACCTGCGTCCCCTTCTCGGGTTCGCCCATGTTTCTATCCTTTCCCACTTCATTCTTGGGGAACGCCGCTCCTTTTCTCTGAACCGTCCTGTGATCCTTTTCCATCGGAAAGCCCTCTCTGGGCCCCGCCTCCCTTATTCCGTCATCTCCCGACCTTTTACGACCCTTTCTGGGCCCCACTTCCCTCAATCCGTCGCTCTCTGACTTCTCGCGACCCACCGGCGCGCTCCTGCCTGGCGCGCCTTGTGTGATGGCCTGCGCGATATCTTCCGTTCCTCTTGCTCGGGTCGCCTGTCGAGCGAGCAAGTCCTGGCCGTTAAGCCGGCTGCCCTCTTTCGACGCGACCCCTATCTCCGCTTGGGTTACTCGTCGAGCGAGCAAACCACCACTGTGCTCTTTCCGGCGATAATCACGCCCACCGTCGTCTTCCGCACTTCTCGCGATGACCCATTGGCCAAGCCGGCCATCGATCGCACGTTCTGACTCTCTCCTCTGATCGTCGCTGGTGCACGCCCTTCTCGCTCATGAAGCTGCGTGTCGCCTTGGCATCACATGTGGTGGCCATCCCCAGGCTCCCAATCGGCGCCGTCTCTACGAACTTTCCATCTTCCACTATCAACGGTCGCGTACTTTGATCTGCTATTTCTATACGGCGCCACTCCACCCCTGAGGAGGGCGCCCTTGTTCGTTTCCCGCGCCGGGTTCCTCGCAGCATTCTCGCGCGCTCCTCCCTTTCTGGCCGCAGTGTCGGCAAAAGACTACTCGTGCGTTAGGACACTCCCTCGCGAAGTGCCCCACCTGCGCGCACCTAAAACATACGCGGCGCAAATCCGAACCGTCCCCGGTTTCCCGAGATATCATGTGGTGCGCCGTTTCAGTTAGTCTCGTCGTCACGTCAGGACCTGCAGCTTGCCCGTCGACTTGGGGGTTCGGCGCTCGCGCGCGGAACGGGTTGCCAGATCTACCTTCTGGCAGTTTTGCCCAGGCGGATGTCGACCGATTCGCTGAGGCCCTCCTTTCCTGATCCAACCGTTGCCCTTGCACATTCTCGTACTCCGCTGCCATATGAGTTAGTTGAGTGAGCGACGAGAAGTCGTGGCGTCTCACATACAACCTATACTCAGGTGCAGCGTTTTCGTATATTCTATTCAATTCTTGCGTCTCGGTATACCTAGCCTGGCGCATCAACCATCTCAGTTCAATCAGATAGTCCTTGAAACACTCCCCTTCTCGCTGACGGCGCGCGCGGATCTGGTCCTCCAGTCGTTCAAAATATTGTGGTGGCAAGAAAAAATCTAAAAACTCTCTCTTAAATTCTAGCCACGGCACGTCTCTGAGCCCACTGGTCAAGAACCACTTGGCCGCCCTGTCAACTAGCACTTCGCTCAGCGCTCTAGGCATTCTGTCGAGTCCTATGCCATACGTTATGGCCCTTTCCTCTAATATCTCTATAAAGCCGAGAGGGTCCGACTGTCCGTCGTACCTCATGCCCCACTTCCTCACCTGTTCGGCCAGACCCCAGGGCGGGAAAGACTCGGGCGTACTGAGGGCATGGGAATTCGTTGGGTGACCTTCGGTTTCCCCAACGACATTCTAGTCTCTTCCTCGTTCCCCCTTTTGTCTCGCGTCCGAGTCGTGGGCTTGGCGTCTATGACCGGCACGTCTATTCTGAGCGAAGACGCGGAAATGGCTTCTCTATCCTGTATCCTCCGTAAGTCGGGCTCCGACTTTTGGTATGCGCGGCTGCCCATACAAGGCATCGTACCTCCCAAGTTGGCTTCGGATACTTCTGTGAACCGCGCCTCCAATTCCGCTAGACGCGTTTTAACCCCCGACGCGTGGCTGCTATCTTGGATAAAGACGGACAACCTCTTCCGTAAATCCTCGACTCGGCCCTCGGTCTCGAGGCCGAGCTCCCGGGCGACTGCGATCAGCTCGTCTTTATTACGCTGATACACCCAACGGACACCCAACCCCGGATTCTGGCACTCACCCGTATCCATCCTTATATCGTCGGGTGGGTTTCTCTGTGTCGTCTTCTCTCGCTTTGTGCTCAATTTCAATTTTTATCTAATTTCGCTCTTTTTTTTATTTTATTTGATTTAACTTTATTCATCTATATTTAATTTTTCCTAAATTTTATTATTAATAAAATAAAATTATTTAATTTTTGTTTAATTTTATCCAGTTCTATTTCATTCAATTTAATTCTATGTTTTTATTTGCTTTTATTAAATCTTATTTACTTTTATTTGATCTTATTAAATTTTATTTTATTTAGTTTTAATCAATTTTATCTGAGTTTATTAAATTTTATTTACTCCACTTTTCTCGGCCTTTGGCCCCACTGTGCGCGTGTCCACTTTTCTCGGCCTCTGGCCCCACTGTATCTCTGTTCACCTTCCTCGGCCACCTCGTACGTTCGCTATGTACGTGTCCGCTTTTCTTGGTCTTCGGCCCACTGTGCGCGTCGAACTTTATGGCCTTGTTCCGTTAGTCAGCATACCCTTTACACTGCCGACGATAGCGTAAGGTATATCCGGCCGACACTCTGATCTTCAACTACCACTCAAAAAAAAATCACTCATCATCCATTCGGGCTCTCTTGCCTAATTAATGATTGTGCTTCTCACCACTATTATTCTGTTCTTTTCTATTTTTTTTTTTTTTTTTTTTTTTTTTTTTTTTTTTTTTTTATGTCATTTTATTTTATTCCACCACGCGATTTACTTTATTATGGCCTCTGGCCCACTATACGTGTCCACTTTTTCATGGCCTTTGGCCCACTGTATGCTTCCACTTTTCCACGGCATCAGTCCCACTGTGCGCTCCGATTTTATGGCCCCTGGCCCGTTACACTATACCCTCTACCATAGTAACCCGTGGAGTGGGGTATATACTATCGTCACTTCGAATGCATTGTAACCGATTTAACACACAAAAAAACCAAAAAAAAATAAAAATTAAAAAAAAAAACGCTTAATCGTGCGATGCCACTTCTCCACATTTTTTTTTTTTTTTTTTTTTTTTTTTTCTTTTAATATACGTATCCACTTGTTCTGCTCTGCTCAGTTTTTGGCCCACTGTTCACTTATTTCTCCTTTCGCTCATTACTTCACTCTTCTTTTCATTCTCGTTTCACTCATTATTTCATTCTTATCTACGTTTCTCCTCTCTCTGCATTTTGTCCACTTTCCACTTTTATTTGCTCTTTTTACAGGTTGCGCTTCCAATCGCGTTTACTTTCGATCGCGGCGCAGTTTCGGCCGTTGCTAGTCCCTGTTACAAGTCCCGTTACTTTCCTTTTCGTTCTTTCGTTTCTCGCGCGTAACGGCCGGCCACGTGGCGACTATAGGGTATGCGCGGGTATAATCGACGCGACAGTCACTTTCACTTCTTGATATATATACATATATTTTTTTTCTTCTCCTTTTTATACATACACAATCGCGTATGTATATCCATATCCACAATAGAAAAAATATACTCCTGTTTTTTTTTTCAAAGAAAACTCTACGCTAACTACACAACTCAGCGCTAGCTACGCAACTCTATTTGGACAGCTTAGCGGGTTTTTACGCCGCTAATCTGCCACGCTCCTCTAATGCCCAGGTCCCTGCTCGGGCGCCATTTGTAAGGTTACAAATCTAGCCGAGGTGCAGGCTCAGTCTGCCCAGGGCTCACTTTACAAAATATTTGTTTGATTAAGGGACATCGGTTAAGAGGAAGGGGAGAGTTGCGAGTGACGCGCATTATTAGAGCAGAGGCGCCGGCCGAGGAACAGCCAAGGCGTTGCCGCCGGTGTTCACTCGAAGCGCTGCACCTTTTACGGCCAGGGATTTGTCCGCCTGGCGAACGGGCGATGGCCACGCTCCAGAACTGCCGAATTAGTTATAAATGTTATGGGGAAGGGAGGGTCGCATTACGGGAGGGAAGAGTATGAAGTTCCATCATCTACGAAATTTGCGTTAAGTGGAAATAATAACTCACGTTCTTCCTTCGTTCCAATTCTCTTTTATTCTTGCCTTCTCGGCAGTTTCTTTTGTTTCTTAAACTTTGGTTGCACTTAGCGTTATTGATCTGTTCAGCCCGGCGCGCTTCCAGTGACTGCCTGGCTCTGCTCTTGAGCCAGGCCTTCGAAGTGCCGCTCTTCATTTTATCGGCAGTGCGACCCTGCCGCAGAGCTTTCCACCACACCAGGGTTGCATTGCCGATCCTCGACACTGCGCGCGCTAATCTAGCAAATTCAAATATCAAATCCTTACATACTAAACAGCGATTTCTTACATGCTAATGAACTAAAGAATAGAAGGGCAAACAATGTTTCTTTGTCTCTCTTATAGAATTATCGTGCTATGCATTGCTAAGGCTGTTCTGAATTCAATTCTTACATACTACAAATTATCTTAACTACTAACAAAGGCTCCTACACACTATTAAATCTTACATACTACAAATGATCTTAAATACTACAAAGTCACCTACACACTATCCAATGCTTACATACTACAAATGATCTTGAATACTACACACTATCCAATTCCTACATACTACAAATGAATGTGAGGCGGTTCACCCGATGAGCCGCCTTACACTATTAATATTTTTAAAATTTTCCCATTCCCCAGCTTACATTCGAAGTATGGAAGCGAGGAATGCTCTATTCTAAAAAATTCATTGCAGAGTTATCGTACTGAGTGGATTCGTCATAATCGTGTCCGGCTACATATTCGTCTAGTGTTTCGTCTTGTGTTCCGTCTTCTTCTGCAAGTGCTTGCGCGTATTCTGCCATAGTGGCATATGCCTCAGCGGATTGCGATTCTTCTTGTTCGGTTCCGTCAGTTTGAATGTTAAAGTTTCGTTGTCTTTTTTGTGCTTCAGGCATTGGGCCTGAGGGTCTTTTCCCTGCCTCAAATTGTGGCCTATTCATATAGTTTACCATTTTTGACCTAATGCTTCTGTCCACGTCCATCGGTTCTGGTCTTGGTTGGGGTTTCGGATCTGTTGGTCTGGGTGGTGCAAATTGTCTCTGTTGATTTTGGTTCATGTCATGCTGTCGTTGTTGTCCAAAATTGTTATGGTTCTGAGGCTGTGCAAATTGTTGATATTGCATAGGGTAATTTCTGGGTGGAACCTGTGGTAGCTGTCGAAAACCTGAGTTAGCAGATTGCGGATTTCGAGGAGCTGGTATTGGTTTGGCACTGCTGCTTCTATTATTAGCTTGCCCTAGAGTCACCGCGTGCATGGTGCGATATTTTTGATTTTCCATTTTTAAACATATATTCAATGCTGAAGGAAGATCTTTGGTGCGTGTGCACCCAAGATGCGTGGTAAATCTCCGCGCAGGCCACATACAAATGTATCTGTGGCTTTGTCGCGGTACATTTTCTTTAGCAATCGATGAGCTTCTGCACCCAATTCCATGCAGTTGACCTTGTTCAGAAGAAGAAACAGGTGTTGATACACCAATTGATGAAACTCTTCAACTGTTCGGTTACCTTGAGACAACATTGTCATCTGATACTCTAGAGTACCAAGATCACGCTTGTCTCCGTAATGCATCGTCAGGCACTTAACCATTGCTTTCCAATTTAATGGAACGCTATATGCTTCCAATGCCGTATCCGCATTACCAGTAATTTTGCTCCTAATCGAATGAAGAATACCAAAATATCTTGAGGTACCAACTTCTCCTGCGAAGGCTTCCATTAATCTGTCAACGCTCTTTTTCCAAGAGCTGAACTCCGCTGCATTCCCGGAGAATTCTCTAAGGCATTTTACTACATCTGGGATTTTATCGAGCCCCCCTAGGTTTCCGCGATGTTCTGCAGCTATTTCTTGATCTACTGCGTTGCTAAAGTCATGCTCCGGATTGTTCAAAGCTTCTACTATTCTCGGTACTTGTTGTGCAATTAATTGTCCTACTAGCTCTGTAATTTGTTGTACGGTTGCCATATTTCTATTTTGTTGGTGTTCTATTTGTCTGTGTACTTGTCTTTGTTGTTGTCGTTCGTCTTGATTTAAAATTGATGGTCGAATTAAGTTATTGTGGTTGGCCATCAATTTCCGAGTTACAAAGAGGAATTTTTATGTTTGTTAACTGTTTGGAAAGGTGTTTACTTATTATAATGTTAGTACAAGGTGTTTGCTTAAACGTAAGATAGTTGTATTTTGAGAACCAGTAGCTGGTTTTTTTCCTTCTACCTTGGAGGGTCCCTTTGGGAATCGCAAGATTGGATACTTTTATATTACTCTTTGAGTAATTATGTTTGTTTTGTTATCGTTTTACAGTGTTTGATTGTATATTTGTTCTTGTTTTTTTAAATTGGGTTTGTTAGTTTCAATTTTTCGTAAATCTTATGAACTAGCTTACGTAATATTGATAGCTATGGCTACTCCTCCCGATTGTCCGGATTTCATCCTTTTTGATTCCTCTACTGGGGATCCTGCGACCAATACACAATGAGGATGTCCTGCGAACGTATACTACAGGACTGTAGTCCACCGATGAGCAGTAATCAATTAAGATCTACTGCTTTACTGATTGAACAATTAAGTTCCTCTCAGTTAGTGAGTAATCGACGACACGAATTAACGCGAAGGAGTCTTCTCGATTGTTTCACTTGGCCAGCGGCGGTTGGCAACTGTCGGACTTAACCCGTCACGAACCGAAAACTTAGATACGGTTTTGCACTTTCGTTTTGTTTCCGCTGGTCCCTGCTCGGGCGCCAGTTAAATTCTTATAAGTTGTTTACTTTAAAAATAAAACATTTATTTGGATCCAATTGGACCGTACTTGTTGGATTACAATTTTAGACTAATTAAACTAAGCTAATAAGAACCCTAAGAGAGCTTGGAGAATTGGCAGCGACGTTGGCAGAGGCAGCGGCGTTGCGACATTTCTGGATCACCCGATTTGTTGCCAAATGTTCCAAGAATTTGGCCAATTGGGTTGCGCGTGCGGGAAGTTATCCAGACGCTGAGCTCAGCAATATTGGGGCTGTTCACCTGACGGCCGGATGTTGTTGCAGTTGCAGTTTTGACGTTTTCGTTCTTAACTTATATGCCGTTTATATAGCAATTGCCTTTTTACCGCTACTTCTTGCAAAGTCGCCAGACACTCTTTCGTTTCGTTTTGCAATACAGTGGTGTCCGTAAAAACAGTGCGTATAAACTCATTTCTACAGACATACCTACATATGTGCTCATCAGTTATAACTTATTGGTGTACATACAAGTAACAATTGACAAGTTAATAAACAATTAATAGCAACTAATTTCGGAACTGTGAGTTTCTATAACTTCGCACTCATACGTCGATTAAGCGTGCATAATCTCAGTGTTTGCCGTTAATTCTGTTGTTGTCATTGCACTCATTCGGTTCGGCTGCAATACTATCGCGTCCATAATAACGTTGCCAGTGCGCACTAATTCATACGCATGCAATAATTGGGTGAAATAATAGTGGCATATAATTGGCAATTAACTAAACTCTGTGGTGTGATCAGTAAAATAACTCAGAATCTGAGTTTTGCGCCCGTGTATATCAGCAACTGTGAACTCTATCGGTAATTCTCGTGTGCTTTACTCATCATGGCGAGCTTAAATGCTACTACAGTTGTGCCCGAAGAGCGAGCGAAATTTTATAAGCTCAAAGTGAAATCGGTGTTTAAACGCGTAAAAAGACTGCAAGCCAAGGTTGATTCTGATGCGCTTGCCGATCACAGTAACAGCACTTTAAACGTTCTTTTGGATCACATTGGTAAGCTAAGCCATTCTTTTAGTGAAGCCCATGAAACTCTAGAGGAACTTGACTTTGCTGAGATGGGCAGCGATTTGCGCGTTGACTTCGATGACTTAATAATGGTCATGCAGTCAACAATAATGTCAGAAATTCAAGGTCGTACCGCTCAAATGCCTCATAGTTCCACGTTTAGTAGACCGATCGTCCCTACTCAGGTTTCCGTTCCTAAAATACATTCCGCACCTGCATTGCCGCCTTTAAAGCTGCCTACGTTCAGCGGTGGATATGCAATTTGGGCTGATTTCTACTCAATGTTTTCAACAATCATTGATAGCAGGCCAGAAATCAGCAACATGGAAAAGCTTCAGCATCTACGGTCTTGTCTGGATGGTGCAGCGTTGGATACAGTTCGATCTTTGGAAATTTCTAACGACAACTATACGATGGCCATAAAGCTATTGAAACAAAGATATGATAACCGACGTTTAATTTTTCAATCCCACATCGTAAAGATCTTAGGGCTGAAAAGGGTAGAAAATGGATCCATAGCCAAGCTGCGAGAATTGTCCGACAGCTTCAATGTACATATGCGTGCACTCAGTAGCCTGGGCACAACAGAACAGATAGCCAGTGCCATCATTGCTCAGGTGCTGTTACAGAAACTTGATGTGGCCTCACAAGCTAAATGGGAAGAGAAATTGGAGGATTCGGAGATGGCGTCCGAAGAAGTGGCCTCTTTCCTTGAGCTTCGCTGCCGCACTTTGGAATCAATGGAATTCTCTCAAAATAACTATTCATCCAGTAAGCAGGTGAATTCTAGCAGTAAATTGGCCAACAGCCGGTCCACATTTCTTGTAACAGACCACAGTGCACACAGTTGCGTTTTTTGTAATGATCCTGAGCATACAATCTATAAATGCTCAAGATTCGCAAACCTATCGCCTACTCTTCGTCTGAATGAAGTCAAGAAGGCTGGGCTATGCTTAAATTGTTTGAAAGGCGGCCATCAGTCGCGACAATGTGGCTCGCGTAGTTGTCGGGTCTGTGGAGTCAAGCATCATACGCTTCTCCACCTTGGCAACTCCAGCACATCGCAGGCAGTAACTCCGTTCCATCAGGAATCCTCATCATCAGGGATGCAGATCACTCCTACTCAGCCCTCAGCTCCGTCCACTACTCTCCTGGCTCAAGATCTGAACAGCGATGTTGCGCTTCTGGCTACCGCAGTGGTTCTGGTCAAGAATCGGTTTGGCGAGCTTGTTCCTTGTCGTGCACTCTTAGATTCAGGCTCCCAGGTACATCTTGTTACAGCCAGGTTTGCCAATCTGCTACAACTTAAGAGAGCAAGGTCATATGCGTCTGTACGTGGCTTAGGCGACTCCAATTTTGCCACCGATGGAAGCACCATTTGCCTCACTTTGCAAGCTCACGCATCGGAGTATGCAACTAGCATAACGGCCATGGTAGCAGCAAATATAACTGGCAGGCAGCCCAGTTCTAATATAAATACAAGCAATTGGAGTATACCGCAGAATATAGTCTTGGCAGATCCAGCTTTCGATAGGCCACAGCGAATAGATTTGCTTATCGGAGTCAGCCTTTTCTATGACTTGCTCTGTGTGGGTCAAATCAAGTTGGCGCCTGGGCTTCCACTGCTGCAGAAGACTCGTCTTGGTTGGGTTGTATCGGGGGGCAAAGCTAGCGGCCACAATTCCACACTAATAGTTTCAAAGACGTCTTCGGATCCAGGTCCAGACTTCGCTACTGATATCCAATTGGACAGTCTTGTTCGTCGTTTCTGGGAGACTGAGAGCTGCAGCGACCCTGTCGAAAACATTAGCAAGGAGGAATCAGATTGCGAAGCGCATTTTGTGAGGCATTACAAACGATTGCCCAGTGGCCAATATTCAGTACGCATGCCTGTTAAGCTTAATTACGAGCTTCTTGGAGAGTCTTATCAGCAAGCGCTGCGGCGGTTTCTTAATTTGGAGAAGAAATTGAATCGCTTGCCTCATATAAAGTCTCAATATTCAGCGTTCTTGGATGAGTATTCTGAGCTGGGTCACATGTCACGCGTTCCTCGCAGCTCATTTCATCAATGCAGATATTTTCTTCCTCATCACTGCGTTTTGAAAGAAGATAGCTCAACTACCAAACTTCGAGTCGTCTTTGATGGATCAGCAGCTACATCAACTGGTTATTCGCTGAACGACATTCTAATGTCAGGTCCTGTCATTCAGCCGAAAATGATCGACATATTGCTGCGTTTCCGGTCCTATCCAGTGGCACTCACCGGTGATATTTGCAAAATGTATCGTTGCGTGAAGGTGCCTGAGCCAGACAGCTATCTGCAATGCATTCTATGGAAGAATTCACCAGATGATGAGTTAGAAGTGTTCAAGCTTGATACAGTCACATATGGCACAAAACCTGCGTCATTCTTGTCTGTGCGTGCCATGCATCAGCTCGCCATAGATGAAAAGGATACCTTCCCAGTCGGTTCCGAGGCATTACTTCGCGATTTCTATGTCGACGATTTGATCTCTGGAGGAAATTCAGTCGAAGAGGCAAGACGCGTCATGCAAGAAACAGCTGGAATATTGGCATGTGGCTAGTTCAAGTTGCGAAAGTGGTGTTCAAGCCATCCCATGGTGCTGGACGGCGTAACAGAGTGCGACAAGGAATCACTCATTAGGTTCAACGATGGCAGCGACATTACTAAGACACTTGGCCTCGCATGGGGTCCATCATCTGATCAACTTTTGTTCTCATATTTAGCTATGGATTTAACCACTAAGCCATCCAGGCGTTCTGTCCTCTCGTCTATTGCTCGGTTTTACGATCCCCTCGGACTGGTCGGCCCAATAATAACAAAGGCTAAAATTTTCTTGCAACAACTCTGGAGGCATAAACTTGATTGGGACGAGAGCCTTCCAGCAGCATTTTACACTGCATGGCTGGACATCTGCAGTAGCTTTGGCAACGGTCTGAGGAGTGTCTTCCCCAGGTTGGCATTGGTACCAGGAGAAAAGGTTGAGGTCCATGGATTCTGCGATGCCAGCATCGAGGCTTACGGAGCCTGCATTTATATTGTATCCAAAGGGCAGCATAGCACCAGCAGGTTACTTTGTTCAAAGTCTCGAGTTTCTCCCTTGAAAACGGTCACGATTCCCAAGTTGGAGCTATGTGGGGCAGAGTTGCTTGCACGTCTAATGGATGAAGTGGCTCGTTTAGGAATTTTCGAAGGGGAATTTCACTGTTGGTCCGACTCTACTGTAGCGCTATCTTGGATTAATGACGAGCACGGGCGATTTAACGTTTTTGTTTCAAATCGCATCGCCACGATACAGGATCTCACATCAACAATGGAATGGCACTACCTACCTACTGTGCTGAATCCCGCAGATATGTTATCTCGAGGTTCATTGCCCGCTGAGTTGAACACATCATTACTTTGGTTCAGCGGTCCTGATTTCATTTGTAAGCCCACCTCTCAATGGCCAGTCCTATCGCCTCCAGAAGGAACTTCACTTGAGCGTCGAAGGACCGTTCTACTTGTGAAGGGCCCAGTCCGTGACGCCTCCATGGACTGCAAGTATGCGAATTCGTTTAGTCGATTGCAGCGTATTTTTGCATACGTATCAAAGTTTGTCAAAAGAAGTCATGGTTCAGGAATAACTCTCGCAGAAATTCGGACTGGCACTCATATACTGTTGCGAATGATTCAACGAGCCCATCTCTCGGACGACATTGATGCACTTCGAACTAAGGGAATGGTTGCGCCATCCAGCGTTCTCGCCTCTCTTTCGCCATTTCTTGATGAAGTCGGACTGCTACGTGTAGATGGTCGCCTCAAAAACTCTACTCTTAACTTTGATAGTCGGCATCCAATTATATTGCCCAGAAGTCATCCAGTAACTCGAGCCATTGTAATGCATTACCATCAGCGAAACTTGCACGCTTGGCCCCGAGCGGTACTAGCTCTGGTGCGTTCCCAATATTGGCCAATCGGTGGTAGAAAAACTGTATCCAGTGTGATACAGAGATGCGTCATTTGCGTTCGCGTAAAACCTCGACTCTTTGAGCACATAATGGCAGATCTACCCAGGGATCGCGTCGAAGGCTGCCGTGTGTTTGGAGTGACTGGAGTCGATTTTTGCGGAACGTTCTTTTATAAGCCTGAGGCACGAAATAAGGCTCCTGTGAAATGCTACGTCTCTGTATTCGTCTGTTTTGCTACGAAGGCTATTTGGTTGGAACTAGTTAAGGATTTAACTACCACGGCATTTTTGCATGCCCTCCAAAGGTTTATATGCACCAGAGGAAAACCAAGTCAAATTTGGTCTGACAATGCCACAAACTTTCTTGGCGCCCGCAATCAGCTTCAGGAGCTGAAGCGTCTATTTCTGTCTGACGCCCACCAGAATGCTGTGAAGGACTTCTGCCTGGCGGAATCAATCGAATGGCATTTCATCCCTCCACGATCTCCTCACTTTGGAGGTTTGTGGGAGGCTGCAGTGAAGACGGCGAAGCATCATTTCTATCGATCTGTTGGCCCTTCTGTCCTAACTTATGATGAGCTTCACACACTGGTCTGCAACATTGCTGCTGTCATTAATTCACGCCCTTTAGTTTCAATTTCAGAGCACCCAGCAGACTTGGACGTACTGACGCCTGCGCATTTCCTGAACGGTGGTCCTCCTTCATCCTTCAGCGAGCCTAACCTCACGAGGCTCAATTTCAATCGCTTGGATGCCTGGCAGCGCGTAAGCTATCTCCAGCAGGTATTCTGGACACGTTGGCGAGACGAATACCTCAACTTACTACAACAGCGGGCTAAATGGAGAACTTCTAAGTCTGGTTTGGCGGTTGGCGACGTAGTTCTCGTAAAGGATGAGAATCTTCCGCCGCTTAAGTGGCCACTGGCCAGAATAATTGAACTTATCCCTGGACGTGACGGCGTTGCACGGGTGGCCGTGCTCAAAACTGAAGCTGGCGAGACAAGAAGAGCTACAAACAAGCTGTGCTTGCTGCCCCTTAAGGATTCTGTTTAAGACTAAGTCTTCAACGGGGGGAGGATGTTGGGCCCAGCAATCAGCGCTTTATAAGAACTAAGAGCGGCAGTTCGCCAAACCTATTAGCATCTAAGAGAATTTTGTAAAGAGATTGCGCTCTCCCTTTTTAACGTTCATTCGTTCTCCCACGCAGCGGTCAGTCTTAGCAACCGGCTCGCGTAGATCGAATGTGTGCATATTTACTGTCGCTTTTAACAAGAAACGTTTTCTTTAACATACATATTTACATACATATGCATACTCGCATCTAATAAACAATTAAGACTCGCTAATCAAATTGTGTTTTTAATCCAAAGCTATACGAAAAATCTCGATAGCTCAACAGTATATGTGTGTAGATGGAGATGGCGATATATCGAGTATCGAAGTTAGCAGGATCGATATTTTCGATACCTATCAAAACATCGATGTATCGTTTTTAGATCGATCTTTTTCCCAGCACTACTGTGTACACATACATGCATACACCAGCGCCAGTGTCTCAATCTGAGCATTGCTAACTAAAACCAAATAAGCCATTGCTAGAACGTCTTTTGACAAAACTAAAGTAACGATCGAAAAATTCCCAATTCAGTCACAATTCTTAGAATATTCTGGCATGCAAACTTTTGTATGCATACATAGAAAATTGTGTGTATACTCGAATAGTGTGTACATGTGTAAATCTGTATGTATAGGAAAAACATTTGTTGCTTGTCATGTACGTTTTCTAATTGCCGAAATATTTCGTTAATTAAATGTTTAATAAATAAATAAGATGCACCTATGGGATCAAAGTATTTCGCAGTTAGTTGCGCCTAACTGCAACGTTCTTACTTGTTTATATGTCGTCCAATGCTCCATTGGAATCTAGTGACTAAATCGGATAGTCCTGATTCTGCCAGCATATTTTTATACTTTGTTCCCAAAGGGAAAAAAGTATATTGGGTTTGTGCAATGTCCGTCTTGCTGTCCGTCCGTCTGTCCGTATGAACGCAATATTTTTCGGCGCTATTAGAGCTAGAGACTTGAAATTTTAAACATATACTCATATATGCCCCCGAATTATAAAGTGTAAAAATTTTCCCGATCCGCCCACTAGGGGCGTGGCAAATCGGAAAACTCTTCCGCCCATAGTCAAGTTATCATACTAGATGATGAGCTAGAGAGTTGCAATTTGGAATGTATACTCGGGTTGACCACCCAAGACTAATAAGCTATAGTAGATATATTTACGCCCACAGGGGGCGTGGCAAACCGCAAAAGTTTATATCTCCCACAGTTTAAGAGCCAGAAGCTCGAAAATTGGATGGTTGAGTTACTAATGTTCTCCTCTATCGATGCCCCAAAAATAATTTTTCAGCCTCTTTGGGGGCGTGGCAGATTGAAAAATACCCTGTAATTTTCGCATTTTTGGAATGTAAGCAACCAAACTTTACAGGCATGTTAGCCTCGGCCCTTTCTAAGAACTGTCCAAAAATTATGCGTCTACGCCCACTGGGGGCGTGGCAAATCGGCAAAGAAGTTTGTTATGGCCAACTGCATAATTAATGCATATAATAGCTTAGTAGCAATTGCTAAGATGGCAAAAGGCATTTTAACATAAATATAATATTAATATTATTTAAAAAATAAAATTTATAAGTTTTCGATTAATAAATAAAAAGTTTCCAGCGGGATTCGAACCTAGGTCTTTTGAAAACAACATGTAATCGTTAGCTAAAAATAAATAAATTCACAGCTGATCAGCTGACCAGCTGATCAGCAGTTTGTGACGACACAAAACAATACAATCGCAATTCTTGCAATATGTATACACTTTTGGATGTGTATACACGTACACATGCATACATACATATATGCATGCATAGAAAAACTGCCTGCTACACAGCGTCGCAAATCGGAAAGCATAAAGCAGTTTTAGTTTTTACTTAAATGCACAATTCATATGCGTATGTTTATAAATAATTATCAATTGGCAGCAAACATTTTATAATAAATATACAAATATTAAAAAAATAAAAAATAAATAATTTTTGAAAAAAAGTTTTCTGCGGGATTCGAACCCACGCACCTAAGTATAGCTCGCATAGCGCTTACCACCAGCGCCACTGCCCTGACTTAGGTTTCGTTAACTAAAACCAAATAAGGCATTGCTAGAGCGCCTTTTGACAAAACTAAAGTAACGCTCCAAAAATTCTCAATTCAGTCACAAAAATTGAAATTTGTTCGCGAGTGGCAATTCGCGACGATCCCGTCTGCCATTCTTAGTAAGAGTATGCCGAACTCTTAAACGGCTTTGCCATGGCCATGCAAAATTTTGGTGTTTTCGTAATGATTTTTGGGAAGGGTATGAAAGCGCTGATGTGCATAGGCATTACTTTTTCGCGATGAGCATGCACACACACATTTACTGTGTCTTGCTACATGTATGAGCATTTATGTGACTGTGTGCGAAACTTTTGCTGCCTGTAGCAATTGCAGGGCCCAACACTTGCAGTTTGTTGTTAGCTTGTGGTAGATATTGTGAGCCTGCACACACACACACACATATATATATATATATATATGTACAAGTTAAATTCTTATAAGTTGTTTACTTTAAAAATAAAACATTTATTTGGATCCAATTGGACCGTACTTGTTGGATTACAATTTTAGACTGATTATGCTAAGCTAATAAGAACCCTAAGAGAGCTTGGAGAATTGGCAGCGACGTTGGCAGAGGCAGCGGCGTTGCGACATTTCTGGATCACCCGATTTGTTGCCAAATATTCCAAGAATTTGGCCAATTGGGTTGTGCGTGCGGGAAGTTATCCAGACGCTGAGCTCAGCAATATTGGGGCTGTTCACCTGATGGCCGGATGTTGTTGCAGTTGCAGTTTTGACGTTTTCGTTCTTAACTCTTCCCCCTTAGATTTACACTTGTCCTCAAGTGTATTAGAAGAATGGTATGTTGTTAAATTGCATATTTGGTGGCTAGTGTATGGTTGCTGGTGAAATCGGTGGTGTTGGGGGTATTTCGGTTTTAATGTTCCCAAGTTGTAGGTTTATTGTCTTCTTTCTACCCTTACACCAATGAAGAGTAAGCGTTAATATAGCTAGAGATGCTATTGATGCGATGAATGCTATACTGTTTACAGATGAGTGGGTTTGGAGTTTCTGCAGTTTTTCGGTGTTGTCTATGTGGAGCCCTTCTAGTGCTTTCAATGATAGAATTCGTAGGCGTTCGATCTCTACGGGAGCAATCTGGATAAGTGGTACACTCGGTTCGGCGATTTGTATTTCGGTGTTGCTGAACTCTTTGCCGTTGATGTTTATAGTTTCGTTCCAGAAACTGATCAGGTAGGTTCCCTTTATCTGCTTCTCGTTGCCTGGCCAGTTGATGGTTGCATTGATGTTGTTTGCTAGGATAATTCCTTCGTCGATCTCCTCCAGTGTCGGTATGTGGTCTGCGTTGGTAAATTCGCACATTGCCCGTTCTCCTCTAAGTAATTTTGGCAAACAACTAGTCTGACTTAAATCTTCTAACTTATTTTTATTACAGATTTTTATATTGTAAAAATTCTTACATTGACCTTTAACACCAAACATTTTTTCCTTATTTTCGGATACGAATATTTCGCTTGCCGGTAAGTTAACAATGCTGTTAGATTTAATTACAGGTTTGATTACATAATTTTGAAAAGTTGTTGTTTCTAAGTTCGGTATCTTGATTAAATATATGAGCGTCGTTCCATTGTGCAATATGGATACGTCTGAGAATTCTAACATTTCCTCAGTATTTAATGGAGGCATATGGCCATTGTTAAATTGGGTATTTATTGTATGTATTTCGTTTTTACTTAACAAGAATGTGTTTATCATATTTAATTTTGCCCATTGGATGGCGTATTTTATATTTATGACTTCTTCTTTAATAAGCCGAACTTGATTCTGGAAACTGATGGCTAATTCGTCGCTCAAAAGTGAGTCTTTTTTTATTGAATTTGCAATGTCGTTGGAAATTTTGGTCAATTTGTTTAGTCTGTCTTCTAGTTGTCTGTTAATTATTACTTGCTTGTTATTGTTTTTATTGAGCTTGTCTATATTATCCGTTATTAAAACTAAGTCGTTATGATCGGGGCTACCAGCCACAAATTTCCAAGCTGTGCCAAGAATGTTAATTGCCCTACTTTTTCGTGAATGGAATGTGGTAATAGTTTCAAAAATTACAAACGTCTGGGATATTTCGTGTTGTATGACATGATATAGGTTATTGTATTTAAGATTTCTGTCCGTGTATAACTGCAGGTTGTTGAGTAGCATGTAGTATTTTGGCGTATTTTTCCGATCCCCCTATAGATGGTCACTGTCTGTGCGTCGGTATGATTGCTTATTGTTACAGTTGCGTTGGTTAAGCACATCAGCATTCTATAATTGAAATTTTTAAGTTTTAATGTGGCTTTTGTGTACTGTACGTCCCGATTCTGTTAGTATTGTAGTATTCTTATCCTCTTTTACTATTTCCCTTTTGAATCTATTTGATAGTTTTGAACCTAATCTAGTATTTATGCTCACGAATATCTCCTCTCCTGCCTCATAGGTTCGAGTCGGTTTTCTTCTGTTATTGTGGTCTATTAGGTCCTTGGTCTGTTTACGTCTCAGTTGTTCTATGTTGTCCAGTCTTGCTTGTTCGTATTGCGTTGGGTCAGTAGTAACTCTTCTGCCAAAGAAAACTTCTAGTGGCTCTTCTTTGTTACTGAATGTATTGAGTAATTATACTCATAAACGGCTCGATCTAACAGTTCTTTGAAGTTCCTATGGCTTTGATCTCTTTTCAAACATCTCATTATTTCAGATAGTGTTGAATGAAATCGTTCGATCTGTCCGTTTACCGTGCTTTTGTTGGGAGGTGTTTTATAAATTTGAATTCCTAGTTGGTCAACTAGCATGAATCGTATCGATTCGGAAGTAAATGATTTCTCATTGTCCATTACTATGCATTTTGGTACACCAAAATAAACAAGTAAGAAGGCTCTAGTCGAGACGGCTCGACTACGAAATCCCCTGAACCCTGCAAAAAGTGATACTCTTCTTCTCTACGCACTTATAAGCGCGCGCTCTGCTAACTGCGCAGTTGCTGCCGTGGCTTGGGGGTGGGTTGGGCTGAACTTTGGACGCTTATAACTCCATTTCTAGATGGACGATCTTCATGAAATTTTCAGAGTAGATTAAGGGTATATATATCTATTCATGTGCCAAATTGCAAGTCTCTAGTACTTGAAATGCGTTTTTTCCAAATTGTGGGCGAAGGGGGCGTGGCATCCAAAATCTGAAAACTACAAAATCTGCGTATTTATAATATCTAACTAAATATATAAAGTTGAAGTCTCTAGCTAAAACGGTGTAGTGTTATGCCCAAAAAACCTAAAAAATTGAAACGAATTTTCGATTTTTTATCGATAATTTGGAAATGGGACGAGTTATCGAAAAAACAAAATAAATTCGTATTGCGTAAGTAACATACGAGTGTTCATGTGAAATTTCAGCTCTCTAGCTTTTGTAGTTTCCGAAATCTCGACGTTCATACGGACGGACGGACGGACGGACGGACGGACGGACAGACGGACAGGGCTCAATCAACTTATTTTTTTATGCTGATCAAGAATATATATACGTTATAGGGTCTGCGACGTCTCCTTCTGCCTGTTACATACATTTCACAAAACCATTATACCCTGAATTCCCATTTTCAATGGGTTCAGGGTATAAAAACTATATCGCAAAGTGGTATCCTAATGTCTTCTATTCTATTTTGATTTTATAATTTGAGCCTTTGCTAATTTGGAGAATTTATCTATTGCTGTAAGTACGAGGTATCGTTCGGTCGAGTAGATGTCAATGTGGATTGTGTGTCCGGGGTATTCTGGTATGGGTGTTTCCTTGATCTCTGGGTTAGGCGGGTGGCGATCGTATTTTGCTTCTTTACAAACTCTACACTGTTTCACCATGTTTGCTATTTTCTGTTTCATTTTTGGGAAATAGAATTCTTCTGATAGTTGAATTTTGTTTTCTAACGCATTTCGATGAGCCCTATTATGTGTCTTGAGGATTTGTTCCTCTTGGTCTATGGTCTTGGTCAAATCTTTCACCAATGTTTGCGTGAAGCGTACTTTAAAATTTTTGAAGTGACTTGGATATAATTGTTGGATTTTCCACATTATATCTTCGGTCGTGTAGATACCGTTTATAACTGAGGGGTTTAGGTATTTCTTCAAGTCGGATAAAAGTTCGTCCGGATTGTACTGCTGTCTGTATATGTCGTGTCTGTGGATAGTTGGAAATGGTATGCTGAATTTATAGTCGGTCGTTTCTGCTTTATGAAAGAAAATCTGATTCCTAAAGGCGTTAATAGGGATTTCCATACTTGGTATTAATTCTCCGCCAGAGCTCTCGTCGCTATGTTGCGTCGAGGCAATTGAATTTATTTGGCCTGTAAGTGGTATTCTGGATAGTGCATCTGCCACTACGTTCTCCTTTCCCGGCTTATAAAATATCTCGTAATCATACTCCTCTAAGTATGATTTCCACCGTTTGATTCTCGCATTTCCGTTCCAGCTACTCAGAGAGTGAGTCAACGGCTGGTGGTCAGTAAATATTTTGACTTTAGCTTTCCCGTATAGGTAATTCTTTAGGTGTTTTAATGCCCAAATAATAGCTAACATTTCTTTTTCGTTAGCGGCGTAGTTCTCTTCTGCCTTAGATAGTGTTCTTGAGAGAAATGAAATAGGTTTGTTATCTTGTGATAACACTGCACCTATTTCGAAGTTGGAAGCATCAGTTGTCAAATGAAACTCCTTTCTGAAGTCTGGATAACGGAGTATTATGTCTTTGGAAATAAGGCTACTTTTAAGTTTTTTTGAATGCTTCTAGTGCTTGGTTATCAAGCGAAATAGATTTTTTTGACGACATATTTTTGGACACTCGTCCGTCTTCCCCTCTTAAAAGCGAGGTAAGGGGCTTGGCGAGCTTAGCATAGTTTTCAATAAACCTTCTGTAGTACCCAGAAAGTCCCAGAAATGATCTTAAATCTTTTAATGTCTTGGGAAGGGGTACTGGGCTATAGCTGCGACTTTATCGGGGTTAGTCTCGATGCCCTTATCGGAAACGACAAAGCCAAGAAATTCGACTTTGTTCTTCAAGAACTCGCATTTGTCCAATTGACATTTCATATTGGCGTCTTGCAGAGCTTGAAAAATCTTTTCCAGATTTTTTAGATGTGATTTGTCATCTTTACTGAAAATGATGATGTCATCAATGTAAATGAAACCTATTTTGCCAATATGTTCATGAAGTATGTCGTCTAGTGCGCGCTGGAAAATTGCTGGCGCGTTTTTTAATCCAAATGGGAGTCGTGTAAACTCATATTTTCCGTTATTCACGGAGAAGGCAGTTTTTTCTATGTCGGACGTTTTTAACGGAATTTGATGGAATCCACTCTGTCACCTAATTGCGCGAGCACTTCATTAATTTCCGGTATAGGATATTTATCGGCTATAGTAACCAAGTTTAATTTTCTGTAATCTATGACCATGCGATATTTTTTTTCTTTTGAGGCATCGGTTTTTTTTGGTACAATCCATACAGGGGAGTTGTATGGGGATCTTGAGGGTCTAATTATACCGTCGTTTAGAAGTTCAGAGACCTGTTTATTTACTTCGTCTTTTAAGCTCATTGGATACTGATAAAATTTTGAATACACTGGTGTGTCTGAAGAGGTTCGTATTTCTGCCTTTACGTTAGTTGTGTAGGTCAGTTTCTGGTTTGGCTCTGCGAATAAGTTTGGGTATCTTTGAAGAAGTTTATTTAAGCTGTCACTCTGAGATTTGTTTAAGTGCTCAGTTATTGGTACTATAGTGTTTACCGCCTCAAATTTCTTTGCTTTGATAGGGACGTGAATTTTGTTTAATAATATAATAATAATTTTTTTTGCTTATTTTTATTTCGGCGTTTATTTCTTTTAAAGTGTCATTGCCCAGAATGGCATCAAATGACTTTAAAGTCGGCAACAGAAAAAACTTGACTATTATATCGGGGTGGTTGAAAAGGTTGGCTATTTTATGGTGGGTGACTCGGACACTACCCCCTACGGATATAGCGTTAAAGGGATTTTGGTTAGCTATTGGGTTGGTGACAAACTTGGGTTGGATATAGTTCTATTTGATCCTGTATCTATTATTATATTTTTAAAATTTTCCCATTCCCCAGCTTACATTCGAAGTATGGAAGCGAGGAATGCTCTATTCTAAAAAATTCATTGCAGAGTTATCGTACTGAGTGGATTCGTCATAATCGTGTCCGGCTACATATTCGTCTAGTGTTTCGTCTTGTGTTCCGTCTTCTTCTGCAAGTGCTTGCGCGTATTCTGCCATAGTGGCATATGCCTCAGCGGATTGCGATTCTTTTTGTTCGGTTCCGTCAGTTTGAATGTTAAAGTTTCGTTGTCTTTTTTGTGCTTCAGGCATTGGGCCTGAGGGTCTTTTCCCTGGCTCAAATTGTGGCTTATTCATATAGTTTACCATTTTTGACCTAATGCTTCTGTCCACGTCCATCGGTTCTGGTCTTGGTTGGGGTTTCGGATCTGTTGGTCTGGGTGGTGCAAATTGTCTCTGTTGATTTTGGTTCATGTCATGCTGTCGTTGTTGTCCAAAATTGTTATGGTTCTGAGGCTGTGCGAATTGTTGATATTGAATAGGGTAATTTCTGGGAGGAACCTGTGGTGGCTGTCGGAAACCTGAGTTAGCAGATTGCGGATTTCGAGGAGCTGGTATTGGTTTGGCACTGCTGCTTCTATTATTAGCTTGCCCTAGAGTCACCACGTGCATGGTGCGATACTTTTGATTTTCCATTTTTAAACATATATTTAATGCTGAAGGAAGATCTTTTGGTGCGTGTGCACCCAAGATGCGTGGTAAATCTCCGCGCAGGCCACATACAAATGTATCTGTGGCTTTGTCGCGGTACATTTTCTTTAGCAATCGATGAGCTTCTGCACCCAAATCCATGCAGTTCACTTTGTTCAGAAGAAGAGACAGGTGTTGATACACCAATTGATGAAACTCTTCAACTGTTCGGTTACCTTGAGACAACATTGTCATCTGATACTCTAGAGTACCAAGATCACGCTTGTCTCCGTAATGCATCGTCAGACACTTAACCATTGCTTTCCAATTTAATGGAACGCTATATGCTTCCAATGCCGTATCCGCATTACCAGTAATTTTGCTCCTAATCGAATGAAGAATACCAAAATATCTTGAGGTACCAACTTCTCCTGCGAAGGCTTCCATTAATCTGTCAACGCTCTTTTTCCAAGAGCTGAACTCCGCTGCATTCCCGGAGAATTCTCTAAGGCATTTTACTACATCTGGGATTTTGTCGAGCCCCCCTAGGCTTCCGCGATGTTCTGCAGCTATTTCTTGATCTACTGCGTTGCTAAAGTCATGCTCCGGATTGTTCAAAGCTTCTACTATTCTCGGTACTTGTTGTGCAATTAATTGTCCTACTAGCTCTGTAATTTGTTGTACGGTTGCCATATTTCTATTTTGTTGGGGTTCTATTTGTCTTTGTTGTTGTCGTTCGTCTTGATTTAAAATTGATGGTCGAATTAAGTTGTTGTGGTTGGCCATCAATTTCCGAGTTATAAAGAGGAATTTTTATGTTTGTTAACTGTTTGGAAAGGTGTTTACTTATTATAATGTTAGTACAAGGTGTTTGCTTAAACGTAAGATAGTTATATTTTGAGAACCAGTAGCTGGTTTTTTCCTTCTACCTTGGAGGGTCCCTTTGGGAATCGCAAGATTGGATACTTTTATATTACTCTTTGAGTAATTATGTTTGTTTTGTTATCGTTTTACAGTGTTTGATTGTATATTTGTTCTTGTTTTTTTTTTAAATTTGGTTTGTTAGTTTCAATTTTTCGTAAATCTTATAAACTAGCTTACGTAATATTGATAGCTATGGCTACTCCTCCCGATTGTCCGGATTTCATCCTTTTTGATTCCTCTACTGGGGATCCTGCGACCAATACACAATGAGGATGTCCTGCGAACGTATACTACAGGACTGTAGTCCACCGATGAGCAGTAATCAATTAAGATCTACTGCTTTACTGATTGAACAATTAAGTTCCTCTCAGTTAGTGAGTAATCGACGACACGAATTAACGCGAAGGAGTCTTCTCGATTGTTTCACTTGGCCAGCGGCGGTTGGCAACTGTCGGACTTAACCCGTCACGAACCGAAAACTTAGATACGGTTTTGCACTTTCGTTTTGTTTCCGCTGGTCCCTGCTCGGGCGCCAGTTAAATTCTTATAAGTTGTTTACTTTAAAAATAAAACATTTATTTGGATCCAATTGGACCGTACTTGTTGGATTACAATTTTAGACTGATTAAGCTAAGCTAAGTTGCGACATTTCTGGATCACCCGATTTGTTGCCAAATATTCCAAGAATTTGGCCAATTGGGTTGTGCGTGCGGGAAGTTATCCAGACGCTGAGCTCAGCAATATTGGGGCTGTTCACCTGATGGCCGGATGTTGTTGCAGTTGCAGTTTTGACGTTTTCGTTCTTAACTTACATATATATATGTAGAAAGAATAAATACTCATCCAAACAGTCTGGCCAAGCGCCTAGGTACTGCAGCTCTCAGTCGCCGCACTTGCACTAGGGGAAAATTAAAACGACATCACCCTCAAGACCTGCTGGATCGTATCTTGATATAAAAAATCTTCCCATTACCCATAGGAATTAAAATTTCAAATAAAATATCTTGTTATTGTCTTATTTTTATGTATTCTATGTTTAAATAAACATAGCTAGTAGTTTTTCCATTTAGAGTAAGTTGCCTAAAAGGTAGCGGTACGTTAAGCTGTAAATAAACATTTAATTAAAAAAAAAAAAAAACGAATTAAAATTTGTTCGCGAGTTGCAAATCAAGACGATCTCATTTTGTACCTTCTGAGTGAAGAGTATGCTGATCTTTTCAAAGCGCTTGCCATGCTCATGCAAAATATAAAGAATATTATTATTATTTGTACGTAGGGTATGAAAGCGTTCATGCGCGTGGGTATACTTACATGATATGCAAATTGGCGTGTGCCTTTCACGTAATTTTAATTGTGTGAACGATTTCGGTCGGATCCGATTTGCGAAGAAAGCATTGAATGCCCTTTTTATTATCACCTCAATTTTTCTAATAAACTGCCTATTTGCCTATTTGATTTGCGGAGAAAGCATTGAATGCCCTTTTTCTTATCACCTCAATTTTTCTAATAAACTGCCTATTCCTGAATCATTTTTAATTTTTGTTCATTTAAGCTATTACTTTTTCCAACTATTTTTTCTGTTAGCCATTTGCAGTTCTTCCTTATTAAAATTAATATAAAATGATCAAGAAGGAATTTTCTATGATCAAAACAAGGGTGGGTGGGGGAAAACCATTCATTATATAAAGAAGAATTTGCTGCAGCGTGCATACAGTACAGAACAATTTTTTCTTTAAGTCTAGCGATGTATGGTTTCTTGTCGAAAATTTTCTTGAATGTGTCAAAATGCAGTTTAATCAAATTATAAAAATTGTCAGAAGGGGCTTTCAATTTTAAATAATGATTAATATAATGGAAGTTTTTATTGAGTATTAAATACTCAGAAGAACATTGCATTTCATCACATGATTTTAGAAGACTATTACAATCTTCGCAATCAGTTTTTTGCAACAGCTTGTGCAAAAGATACCCACCAAAATACCGCAATGCATTTTCATTAAAAGCATTTTGAATATTACCTATAGTTGCATCTAATGCCAATTCTATTTCTAACTCATTGTCTATTTCTAACTCATTGTCAATATCTGTTGATCACATTGATCGTGAAATACAGATATTTGGGACCCGCTATCTTTTATGATGTTAGCTAACATCTGATCTTCATCTGGAATACAATTTCCAGAAACTGAAGCAGATGTCAACATTTTCATCGACAACATTTTAGAAATTATTGTGTTAAATTCAAATACAGTTGGATTTGTATTTGTAACACCCCGACATCTAATTAAATAAAATAAATTTTCTAGCGGGTCCTGATTTAATTTGGAAGTGGCAACAAAGAAAGCATCTGTGTTGTCATTCCATACATTTTCCGCCAAAGCAATTACCGATGAGATTGTTACAATCATCCCATCAATGCAATATACTTTGTATGGATAATGCAGATTTTGGAAGTAGTCACGCATTTCCAGAAGGTATTCGTGAACTACATTATTTTTTCTAAGCGCACACCTATAAGGATTGCTATCAAATAGTACATGACTATTTAAACCATCAAACAGTTTATTTATTTTTTCAATAAATATTGCCGTTGCAACTGCACTATCTTTGCAATCAGCAAACCCACCCGAATCCACAACTGTGCGTATCGCAGCAGCTACACTGTGGCTAAATACCTGTGTGGCAAACTTTACCTTAATTTTTTCGGACTGACATGCTTTGGAGTTAATTTCGGACAAAGGCGTGTTAGGTTTTTAACCTCAACTTCATATAATTTTCGAATTATATCCCAAGAAACTATACCTTCTGGTGAGGAAATATTTCGCTTTAAAAGTATATTCCTAAGAGATTTAATAAGATGCGGTACATCGAATATAGCGAATATTTTTTCCCCATTAATTTCAAAACAAGGATTGTTTTGATTAATACCCCATCTATTAAAAACTGCTCTATTATTAGAGCCCTGATCACAAACTACGGCTTTGACACTAAGCCCCAATGCTTGCGATAACCCTATATTTTCCTCAATCTTATTTTTGAGGTCAGTATGTTTTATGCCATTAGCTGAAATTGTATAGCTTAAAACATACTTCCAATTCTCAAAAAGACCCTTAACAAGAAAAACACAGACTTGTTGCCCTAAAAATCTACTACGTTTTTGGCCGTCATCTTCAAATCCCTGAATCTCGTCAAGGGATGAATTGTATTGAAGGCCTCTTTTTATTTTCACCTCATCTAAAACTAAAACTGCACATTTTGCCTTTTCAGTCATTTTTTCCACAATGCTCTGAATATTTTCTAATAATTTTGGATTGAATCCAGGAACTAAATTTTTGAAAAGAGCCCATCGATTCAATTTTTTGCAGGAAGTCTTAATTGGAGAACATCCCTAAGATAGTCATATGCTCTAGCTGAGTAAAAGCTTATATTTTGCGATATAACCCTTTCAGCGCTATTATAAGCATGACTAGTTTTCAAAAGCATTTTACATAACACTTTTGATTGCTCAGAAACATTTGGTAATTTATTGATTGTCGTGAAGACATTGCTACGCTTTTTTACTTTTCTAGTTCTATAAGAAATGCTTCTGTATCTAGAAGCATTTTTTAAGGCTACATATCTTTTTTTTAAGTCACTAAACTCTTTCTGTACTTTTTTTAAATGTATTCCCATATCAAAATATTTTTTCCTATAATATACCTCATTTTGCTCTCTCTTTAAGCAATTTTCACAAAACGAAGACCTACCAGTGCTCAAATCTTGCCACAACTGATTTGTTAAATTGTTGTCAAAGCTTAAAAGATTCGACCAATTTTCTTCCTCACTACTTTCACTCTGAACAGTTTGATTCTTCTGATCTGGGACAGGTAACTTCTCAAACTCAACTAATACTTTATCTGAAGTTTTCTTTTCGTAGCTATAAGGGGTAATATCTTCTTCCTGACAATCTATTGAATAAACCTCCTCATTAAAGCTAGTAAGATTTTGTGAAGGAATTTAAGTTTGGGACAGAATTACCTTTTAAATAGCGTATAGCAATATATTTCCGTTCGAAATGCTTGCTGCAGATCCTAGCTCTTTTCCAGTCGAAATTATTTGGTAAATTACACGCTTTGATCCACTTATTTAAAAGAAAATAATTTTTTGGAAATGAAAATAATCGAACTGGAAAATTAATAGAGCTTTTTCTATAACTTGCACCACACGTTTCAATAACGCACTTCCCGCCACTTCCTTGTGAATATTTTCTATTGACAATATTTTTCACACCACCACTTGATTTCTTTACAATACTTCTTTCGGCCATAGTTTTGAAAAAAACTTATATAAATTTCGTAACGATTTTTAATAATATAAAAAACACAGAAGTAATAATAATAGGTAATTAAATACTCCCTCTGCAGATCTTTACGAAAATCGTTCACACAATTAAAAGCGTGTGGCAATCGCGGGCTAATATTCCCACACTATGCACACACACACATAAATGTATATACATGTATTTCACATGTACACATGTACATGTACAGTAGCAAGAATAGACTTTCACACATTGGCAGACCCATACTGTAAATTCTGTAACGGCCGATTGCCGAAATTATTATTTTTGCGCACATCAGCGCTTTCATACTCTTCCCAAAACTAATCATAAATACACTAAAATTTGGCATAAGCATGGCAAACCTTTGAAGAATTCTCTTTACTAGAAGAGATACGACCGAAGAAATAGTGTATACAGTCCGCACGTAAGCAATCGGCAATTTTATATATGTATGTACAATACACACATACATATATTTCACCGCAAGCTAGAGTTGAGTTACGCACACAGGCACATAGACTCTAATGCATACAAATGCATACACATAACTTTCATACCCTTCACACAAATAATAATAGAAATTTAACATCTCTACATGTCAAACCCTTTTAATAATTCGGTATACTCTTCACTTAGAAGTGAAGAAGTGGCATTGTCGCGATTCGCTACATAGTTATTGGTTTTCCCCTTCCCACTCTTGCTTTGACCATCGTAAATTCATAATTAATCATTTTGTTTTAATTTTAATAAGAACAAATTGTAGATTGATTACAGATAGTACAGTTAGTAATAGTAGTAATTTAAGTAAAAGAAAGCTAAAATTATTCGGGAATAAGAAATTTTAAATATATAACGGGTAAATTTGATCTTTACGAATCAAAATTTGAAACGACGAATTCATTGCACTGCACATCAGCGCTTTCATACTCTTCCCAAAAATCTTTACGAAAACACAAAAATTTTGCTTGGGCATGGCAAAGCCGTTTAAGAGTTCGGCATACTCTTACTAAGAATGGCAGACGGGATCGTCGCGAATTGCCACTCGCGAACAAATTTCAATTTTTGTGGGCAACTGGCTTGTGCCAGTGAAATAGAGAGAGAAAAAAGAGAGAGAGGGAGAGTAAAGAATAATAGCACACAGAATGTGCTCATATGAAAATGCGACCATCCCGGTCGACCGCTGGCAGTGCAATGAATTCGTCGTTTCAAATTTTGACTGCCCAACCCTGAATTGCCCAAGCCGAACAAATACGAAGTTGAGTGGTCGCTTGGCTCATATTCTGGTCCGTGGAAAAAGTTTGTTCTAGTTGTCTAGTCTATGTGTTGTATGGTTAGTGGTTGCGCCTAACTGCAACGTTCTTACTTGTTTTTTATCGGAGTAGTACAGAAGGCGCCTAATGATAGTCTGATGGAGGAATGGTAGGGGGTGGAGAGTTTTGCGAGATTTGTTTTGTTTGTTTTTCCGTATGTTGCAAGACCATAATCAATCTTGGCAAGTATTATTGATTTAGTTATATTAATTAGAAATGAGGTATTGCTTTTTAACTTATTGCTACTTAAACATTTAATTATATTTAATCTATTATTAGTGAGTTTGTCAGAGCTTTATATGCTCATTCCAATTGTATTACTGTCGAATGTTAAACCTAGAATTTTGAGGTGTATGTTTACATTATTTATTGTAATATCTACATATGTATGTTAGTGCAGTTATTTTTTCTACATACATATGTACATATATGAAGGTGTGTCGATTTTTCCGCTGATATATTTGTTGTTTTGTTTTTGGTGAATTTTAGAAAATAAATTATTTATTTGGGTGTTATAGCCGGGGCTTGGATTAAAAAAGAGGCAAAGGTCGTCTGCGTACATAGTTGTGTTTGAAAAATGAGTTTTGGTTTATCAAGTGATTTAATTGGAGTCATTTGAATAATGTGACCAATTTGCATATATATACTATACGTAAAAATAAAGTAGAAAGTGTGTACTAAAAGTTAGTAATAACCCCGTTTGCGGCTTTTTGCGGCTCTTGCGGTACTTTGCACTTGTAGCTCAGATAGAATTCTGCCATGCAACGCTTCTAGACATATGAATCGACAACGGCCGCAACTTCGCAGCTCTTACAAATTGGCTTTTTGACCAATTGACGGAATATTCGCTAACAAATTAAAATATTATTGAAATTTAAAAGAAAATTAGAAGCTTCGAAATTTATATTGTTTCAAATCTACGAAAGTGCAGCCGAAATATGCGGACTTTTAGAAAAAAACATTTACAGTGGCTAACAATGCGATTACAATTTTTTGTGGACAATGAAGCTAATACGCACAGTTTACAGACAGGTAGACCAAAGCTAACTTATAATGAAGCAGGGATTCGTCTTAAAAGAAAACTAGCTGGTGATGTAGCAAGCAATAATGATAATGATACGAAACTTTTAATTCATGCAGCTACAATATCAGCTAGGAAGATCACTGTCTCATACGACCTTCATATGACTCTAATAGATGGAAAAGTTTTAAACGTTTTATCGGGCACCAAATCTTGCCAGTTGTGTTCAATATGTGGTGCAGGCCCAAAACAATTTATGGAAACGTATGATAAAAATTCTTTTAAACCAAACCCGCAGTATCTTAAATATGGAATAAGTCCACTTCATGCTTGGATACGCATTTTTGAATTAGTGCTTAAAATATCATATAGAATGGGGTTTAAAAAATGGCAACTTAGAAATGAAAATGATTTATTAGAAATGATTGCTAAAAAAAAAAAAAAACATATACAAAGAAGATTATGGAAGAAATTAGTTTGCATGTGGATAAGGCAAAGCAGAATGGAAGCGGAAACTCAAATGATTGCAACACTGCGAGAAAGGCATTTATCAAATATCAAATACGAAATTATTCGCACCTATTTTAGAATTCGACTTGGAGTTACTTGAGAGTCTGCATACTATTTTAATAACTATTAACTGTGAATTTGCAATCGACGCTATAAAATTTGAAAATTTCACAGATAAAACCATTAGATCCTACATGTTCCATTACTCATGGTATGCTATGTCACCAACTCTCCATAAGATTCTTGTTCATGGACCACAAATAATAACTGCATCAGTGATGCCGGTAGGCTGTCTTGGGAAAAATGCGTCTGAAGCGAAAAATAAATATTACAAGCTGACCGGCTGCTGCATGCCCGACACAACTCACGGATAAATAATATGATGGATGTATTCCAAAGATCTATGGACTCATCAGATACCCTCATCTCCAGTATATCAATTAACAACAAGTAAGAACGTTGCAGTTAGGCGCAACTAACTGCCATATACTTGGTTCCCATAGGTGCATCTTATTTATTTAATAAACATTTAATTAACGAAATATTTCGGCAATTAGAAAACGTACATGACAAGCAACAAACGTTTTTCCTACACATACATACAGACTTACAAATGTACACACTATACGAGTTGACACACAATTTTCTATGTATGCATACAAAATTTTGCTTGCTGACCAGCTCATCAGCTGTGAATTTATTTAGGTTTAGCTAACGATTACATGTCATTTTCAAAAGACCTGGGTTCAAATCCCTCTGGCAACTTTTTATTTATTAATCGAAAACTTATAAATTTTATATTTTTAATTCATTAATATTATTATATTTATGTTAAAATGCTTTCTGCCATCTTAGCAATTGCTACTAAGCTATTATATGCATGAATTATGCAGTTGGCCACAACAAACTTCTTTGCCGATTTGCCACGCCCCCAGTGGGCGTAGACGCATAATTTTTGGCCAGTTCTTAGAAAGGGCCGAGGCTAACATGACTGCAAAATTTGGTTGCTTACATTCTAAAAATGCGAAAATTACAGGGTATTTTTCGTTATGCCACGCCCTCAAAGAGGCTGAAAAATTATTTAGGGTCATCGATACAGGAGAACATTAATAACTCAAGCATCCAATCAATTTCAAGCTTCTAGTTCTAACACTGTAGAAGATATAAACTTTTGCGGTTTGACACGCCCCCTGTGGGCGTAGATATATCTACCATAGCTTGTTGATCTTGGGTTGTCCACCCGAGTATACATGCAAAATTTCAAGTCCCTAGTGTCAATAGTGTTCAAAATATAGCACAATTTGAAAAATCACTCTATATTCAGGTCCGATTTGCCACGCCCCCAATGGGCGTAGACATATAACTTTTTGATCGATCTTCTTAGAATCATAACATTAATTCGCATGCAAAATTTCAGCTTTCTAGCGTTAACGGTGTAGAAGATATGTTTTTCTTGATTTGCCACGCCCCCAATGGGCGCAGATATATCCGCCATAGCTTTTTGAACTTGGGTTATAACCCCGAATATACATTCCAAATTGCAACTCTCTAGCTCATCATCTAGTATGATAACTTGCCTATGGGCGGAAGAGTTTTCCGATTTGCCACGCCCCTAGTGGGTGGATCGGGAAAATTTTTACACTTTATAATTCGGGGGAATATATGAGTATATGTTTAAAATTTCAAGTCTCTAGCTCTAATAGCGCCGAAAAATATTGCGTTCATACTGACAGACGGACGGACAGCAAGACGGACATTGCACAAACCCAATATACTTTCTTCCCTTTGGGAACAAAGTATAAAAAGGGCAGCTCAACATAAAAAACAAACCCTTCCGGACGATGTCATTATGCTTTTGGACACACCCCAATTTATTTTTCCAAAAAATATTCAGCCTTTAACTCAAGATTGTAGTTTTCATGATAACTCCGATGAGTCAGAAACAGACGATATATGTAAATCCATATGCGTTTGAATTAGCTGTACAAAATAACTTAATGATAATTTTGATATAAGTTTTTAGATTGCAGCAAGCTCACACCAGCTACCCAACCGAACGAACATCAACTGCTGGGGTGCTAATAGTGCTACAAGCAGCAAGAATATTGCACACAGGCACATAAATGCCTACACATATAGCGAGGAAGTGTAAATGTGTGTGTGTATGCAAGCTCACATCGCTACCCAATCAACTGCTGGGGTTCTAATAGTGCTCCACAGGCGGCACACAGGCACATAAATGCCTACACATATAGCGAGGAAGTGTAAGTGTGTGTTTGTATGGTCATCGGGAAATAATATTCGTTATGCATATCAACACTTTCATACCCTTCCCACAAATAATCATGAAAACGCTAACATTTTGCATGAGCATGGCAAAGCCGTTTAAGAATTCGGTATACTCTTCGCTCAGAAGGGAACCAATGGGATCGCGTCGAGAAGAAATTTCAATTTTGGTGAGCTGCTTGCTGTTTGTGCCAGCATACATATATTTTTGTGAGAAGAGAGCAGAGAGTAAAAAGCATGGGGCAGAAAGAGAAAGAGAGCAAGGGAAAGAGCGGCACATGTCAAGCATTTTTGGAATATCGACCGTCACCGTCGAGCGCTCGAAGCGGAATGATTTTGCCATCAGCAATTTTTCTCTTTCGACCCTAAAAGTAAAAACCCGAGCAAATACGAAGTTGATGGGGTTCTATGCACGAAACATGCAAATGCCCCAGGCAGAACATTCATGCAAATGCCTATACAAGTGATACTCGGCGATTGTGATTATCACATCACAAACGTACACATATGTATGTGTGTGTGTAGACTCACATCAGCTACCACACAGCAATCGCTGGGAAATTAAAATTGCTACATGCAGCAAGTGTATCGCACACAGGCACATAAATGCTTACACATATAGCAAGGAAGTGTAAATGTGTATGCGTATGCAAGCTCACAGCAGCTACCCAACCGAACGAACATCAACTGCTGCTGGGGGTTCTAAAAGTGCTCTACAGGCGGCAGCAAGAATATCGCACACAGGCACATAAATGCCTACACATATAGCGAGGAAGTGTAAATGTGTGTGTGTATGCAAGCTCACATCGCTACCCAACCGAACGAACATCAACTGCTGGGGGTTCTAATAGTGCTACAGGCAGCAAGAATATCTATCGCACACAAGCTCATAAATGCTTACACATATAGCGAGGAAGTGTAAATGTGTGTGTGTATGGTCATAGGGAAATAATATTCGTTATGCACATCAACACTTTCATACCCTTTCCACAAATAATCATAAAAACGCTAACATTTTGCATGAGCATGGCAAAGCCGTTTAAGAATTCGGTATACTCTTCGCTCAGAAGGGAACCAATGGGATCGCGAGTCGAGAAGAAATTTCAATTTTTGTGAGCTGCTTGCTGTTTGTGCCAGCATACATATATTTTTGTGAGAAAAGAGCAGAGAGTAAAAAGCATGGGGCAGAAAGAGAACGAGAGCAAGGGAAAGAGCGGCACATGTCAAGCATTTTTGGAATATCGACCGTCACCGTCGAGCGCTCGAAGCGGAATGATTTTGCCATCAGCAATTTTTCTCTCCCGACCCTAAAAGTAAAAACCCGAGCAAATACGAAGCTAGAGGGGTTCTAAAGTCAAAAAATAAGTGTGCACATTAACTTGTTCCAGTTGTCCAGTCTGTGTTGTATGGTTAGTGGACAAAGTGAGCAAGTGAGCCAAAGTGATCAAGTAAGCCATATTGAAGGAACTAGCTCAGTGGCTCAGTTCAGTGAGCCATTCATTTTAGCTCACTCACTCATGAGCTACCCAAGTCTAGTCTGTAGTGCTTAAGTTTGTATGAAAATTAGGCAATTTTGGCACTGTTAACTATCTTAAAACTAGTACACTAAATTGAGGCGATTCAAGTTGCAAATTATGAGTTCTATTCAGATTCATGAATTTGACAAAATAAGGGTTTTTGAAAATTTTGTATTCTAAGCCGTTTTCTAGGCAGTTATTGCTGACGATAATTCGATTAACCGCCAATATCTTCGTCTTATATAACTTTATTTTAAATGACTTTTTATTACAAAAGTAACTAGTATTAACATATACTAATCGTTTCCTATCAATCCACATCTTTATATCTAACAGTGTGCGCAGACGACCAAAAAAAAGAGAGTTCAGTTTCAAGTTGCAAGTGAACAAAAGCGGACATCTCTTAAATAAACTATCTAAAATTCCCATACTGGTAATTGGCGCAGCCGGCATACAATCCAAGGATCGCTAGAAGGGAAGAACAAAATAATATTATCCAGTACGTAATGTGAGGTAAGACCACTAACCATACAACACATAGACTAGACAACTAGAACAAACTTTTTCCACGGACCAGAATATGAGCCAAGCGACCACTCAACTTCGTATTTGTTCGGTTTGGGCAATTCAGGGCTGGGCAGTCAAAATATGAAACGACGAATTCATTGCGGTGCAAGCGCTCAACCGGCATGGTCGCGGTTTCGTATGAGTACATTCTGTGTGCTATTTTTCTTTACTCCCCCTCTCTCTTTTTTCTCTCTCTCTCTCACTCTATGCGAGCACAAGCCAGCAGCCCACAAAAATTGAAATTTGTTCGCGAGTGGCGATTCGCGATGATCTCATCTGCCTTTCTTAGTAAGAGTATGCCGAGCTCTTAAACGGTTTTGCCATGCTCATGCAAAATTTTAGTGTTTTCGCAAAGATTTTTGGAAAGGGTATGAAAGCGCTGATGTGCATAAGCATTACTTTTTCGCGATGAGCATGCACACACACATTTACTGCGTCTTGCTACATGTATGAGCAGTTATGTGACTGTGTGCGAAACTTTTGCTGTCTGTAGCAATTGCAGGGACCAACATTTGCAGTTTGTTTTCTTGCTACCTGCGCTATTCAGTAGTTTGTCTATTTTGTATGGTTTGAATTGTAGAGTGACTGTCAAATGAGCCTCTACGACTTGTAGCAGTCATTTTGGCAATAATGAGTACATGGTGTGTTCTGACATTGTCAATACATATTAATTTCCAGATCCACTTAAATCGTTTATAACCCGTTCAAAAATGTTTTGTGGGCTATGTTACTAAATTAGTTATAGTAATTTTTATTTATTAAACATGTATAAAAAGAAATGTATATGTATGCATATAAACATACATGCCATATGCATGGGTCAAGTAGATTTGACAGTCTACAAGGCCGAACAAATTTAAGACCGTTCCCACAATTCTAAGGCCGAGGTCCACAAGAATAACAAACTGCAAATGTTGGTCCCTGCAATTGCTACAGACAGCAAAAGTTTCGCACACAGTCACATAACTGCTCATACATGTAGCAAGACGCAGTAAATGTGTGTGTGCATGCTCATCGCGAAAAAGTAATGCTTATGCACATCAGCGCTTTCATACCCTTTCCAAAAATCTTTACGAAAACACTAAAATTTTGCATGAGCATGGCAAAACCGTTTAAGAGTTCGGCATACTCTTACTAAGAAAGGCCGATGAGATCGTCGCGAATCGCCACTCGCGAACAAATTTCAATTTTTGTGGGCTGCTGGCTTGTGCTCGCATAGAGTGAGAGAGAGAGAGAGAAAAAAGAGAGAGGGAGAGTAAAGAAAAATAGCACACAGAATGTACTCATACGAAACCGCGACCATGCCGGTTGAGCGCTTGCACCGCAATGAATTCGTCGTTTCATATTTTGACTGCCCAGCCCTGAATTGCCCAAACCGAACAAATACGAAGTTGAGTGGTCGCTTGGCTCATATTCTGGTCCGTGGAAAAAGTTTGTTCTAGTTGTCTAGTCTATGTGTTGTATGGTTAGTGGTAAGACCCAGTGACAAATAAAAAGTGAAATGAGTAAAGAAATTTTGTGAAAAAAAAAAAAATAATAAATAAAAAAAAAGTAAAATAAAATAAATAAATAAAATATAAAATTGTGTAAAATCACCTAGGAAAACTCATCATTATATTCTAAGGAATATGCAGCTATGTAGTAAAGACAGTCGCTGGCTTCAGAACTTCCTAGAATAAGAGATCTAGAATATTGCTTATGTAAAGAAGCAAATAGTAAAGACAGTCGTTGACTTTGGCAGAACTTTCTAGAATAAGAGACCTAAAATATTCTTTCCGTATAAAAGCATGCATACACCGAATTAGGAAGGCTTATTGTGTGAGGTCAGTTATAGTATTGAGTTAAGTTGAGTTTGTGGAAACGTCACAGTACTTGAAATACATGCATACATACATATGTATGTATGTGCACTCGTTACTTATTATTTTATTTTATTAAATATACTTTTGTTATTGTATTACAAACAACATTTACAAAACTATCTTGAAAAAAAAAAAAAAAATAAAATAAGTTAATAAAAAATAAATATATTTTTTTTTTATATTTATTTATTTGCTATCTGTTTTTATAACAATAAGCAAATTTTTTATCATACTATACTAATTAACCGGATGGTTTAAGCTCCAGTGAGCTTAATCCATATATTTACATACAGTCTGTCAAGAATGAGTTGGCACACTGGGAAAAAATTAGATTTTTTTGACTTTAGATGCAAATATCTAAGTCAATAATGCAAAAAAATAATTTTTTAAAAAATGGGAATCTGTTTAATATTTTTTTTTTAATTTATATATAACAAGTAAGAACGTTGCAGTTAGGCGCAACTAACAGTTATATACTTTGTTCCCATAGGTGCATCTTATTTTTTTAATAAACATTTAATTAACGAAATATTTCGGCAATTAGCAAACGTACATGGCAAGCAACAAACGTTTTTCCTACACATACATACAGATTTTCACATGTACACACTATACGAGTATACACACAATTTTCTATGTATGCATACAAAAGTTTGCATGCCAGAATATTCTAAGAATTGTGACTGAATTGAGAATTTTTCGATCGTTACTTAAGTTTTGTCAAAAGGCGCTCGAGCAATGTCTTATTTGGTTTTAGTTACCAAAACCCAAGTCAGGGCAGTGGCGCTGGTGGTAAGCGCTATGCAAGCTATACTTAGGTGCGTCGGTTCGAATCCCGCTGAAAACTTTTTTTCAAAAATTATTTATTTTTTATTTTTTTAATATTTGTATATTTATTATAAAATGCTTGCTGCCAATTGATAATCATTTATAAACATACGCATATGAATTGTGCATTTAAGTAAAAACTAAAACTGCTTTATACTTTCCGATTTGCGACGCTGTGTGGCAGGCAGTTTTTCTAAGCATGCCTATATGTATGTATACATGTGTACGTGTATACACATCCAAAAGTGTATACATATTGCAAGAATTGCGATTGTATTGTTTTGTGTCGTCACAATTTATTTAGGTTTAGCTAACGATTACATGTTGTTTTCAAAAGACCCAGGTTCGAATCCCGCTGGAAACTTTTTATTTATTAATCAAAAACTTATGAATTTTATTTTTTAAATTCATTAATATTATTATATTTATGTTAAAATGCTTTTTGCCATCTTAGCAATTGCTACTAAGCTATTGTATGCATGAATTATGCAGTTGGCCACAACAAACTTCTTTGCCGATTTGCCACGCCCCCAGGCGGCGTAGACGCATAATTTTTTGCCAGTTCTTAGAAAGGGCCGAGGCTAACATGCCTGTAAAATTTGGTTGCTTACATTCCAAAAATGCGAAAATTACAGGGTATTTTTCGATATGCCACGCCCCCAAAGAGGCTGAAAAATTATTTTTATTTTCAAGCTTCTAGCTCTAAAACTGTAGGAGATATAAACTTTTGCGGTTTGCCACGCCCCCTGTGGGCGTAGATATATCTACCATAGCTTATTAGTCTTGGGTTGTCAACCCGAGTATACATGCAAAATTTCAAGTCTCTAGTGTCAATAGTGTTCAAAATATAGCACAATTTGAAAAATCACTATATATTCAGGTCCGATTTGCCACGCCCCCAATGGGCGTAGACATAAAACTTTTTGATCGATCTTCTTAGAATCATAACATTAACTCACATGCAAAATTTCAGCGTTCTAGCTTTAACGGTGTAGAAGATACGTATTTCCCGATTTGCCACGCCCCCAATGGGCGTAGATATATCCGCCATAGCTTTTTGAACTTGGGTTGTCACCCCGAGTATACATTTCAAATTGCAACTCTCTAGCTCATCATCTAGTATGATAACTTAACTATGGGCGGAAGAGTTTTCCGATTTGCCACGCCCCTAGTGGGCGGATCGGGAAAATTTTTACACTTTATAATTCGGGAACATATATGAGTATATGTTTAAAATTTCAAGTCTCTAGCTCTAATAGCGCCGAAAAATATTGCGTTCATACGGACAGACGGACAGACGGACAGACGGACGGACGGACAGACGGACAGACGGACGGACAGCAAGACGGACATTGCACAAACCCAATATACTTTTTCCCCTTCGGGAACAAAGTATAAAAAAAAGAAGCAAAATATTCAATATGTAACAAATAAATCAACAAAAACAAATATCATTCAATAATAACAGTGTCAATAATGTGTTGGCACACTTTGTTTTGCACATCTGCGTTGGTCTTTTTCTTAGAAGTAACGGTATTTTACCGCTGTCTCTGCATATTCTCGGCATCTATGCACATATTCTTTCACATTTTTTGTCAATTGGTTGACAATTTTCGCTAGTTACGAGTATAATAACACATTTAATATTTTAAAAATATGACTGGGAAGCGATTAAGCTTTGAGATGGTGCAGCTCATCTATTACAACCACGAGATGGGCAAATCCGTTCCAGAATTGATGGACACGTTTTCTGTGCCCAGGAGAACGGTTTATAATCCGCTAAGTCGGGCCGAAAAGAAAAACAGGCTTTCAAAGACGGGAGGAGGGCCGAAAAGAAAGAAACTAACCGAGTAGATAGGCTAATTCTAAGAAAAGTGAACACTAATCCGCATATTTCTTCCAGAAGCCTTGCCAAAGAGGTAAAGGAAGAATGTGGAATCGATGTCTCACATGAGAAGGTGGTCAAAGTCGTCCTACGGCATGAGTACATTTCGAGTGGTTGTAATAGATGAGCTGCACCATCTCAAAGCTTAATCGCTCCCCAGTCATATTTTAAAAATATTAAATGTGTTATTATACTCGTAACTAGCGAAAATTGTCAACCAATTGACAAAAAATGTGAAAGAATATGTGCATAGATGCCGAGAATATGCAGAGACAGCGGTAAAATACCGTTACTTCTAAGAAAAAGACCAACGCAGATGTGCAAAACAAAGTGTGCCAACACATTATTGACACTGTTATTATTGAATGATATTTGTTTTTGTTGATTTATTTGTTACATATTGAATATTTTGCTTCTTTTTTTTATATATAAATTAAAGAAATAATATTAAACAGATTCCCATTTTTAAAAAAATTATTTTTTTGCATTATTGACTTAGATATTTGCATCTAAAGTCAAAAAATCAAATTTTTTCCCAGTGTGCCAACTCATTCTTGACAGACTGTATGTATATACATATTTACAGTCTATTTGTCTATAGTCTATTTGGGAGATCCAGGACATGGAATCTTTTTAGGCGTCGTGGACTGTCATTTGAGTTCTCTAGAAGTCCCAGTGCTAGGGCGTTGCCGTGACCATGTAACCTTTTTATATATCTTTTTGTGTCCGCCTTCACTTCGTCTTTGACAAGAGGGGGCTTAAGGTCTTTGTGGATATCATAATTGGTCATATACCAACGAGCACCTGTAATTGTTCTGAGTGTCATAGACTGATATCGCTGCAATATTTCTATGTTTGAGTTGCTTGCTGTTCCCCATAGCTGCATCGCATAAGTCCAAACTGGCTTCACGACAGTCTTATATAGCCGTATTTTATTTTCAAGGCTGAGCTGTGATCGCGGACCTAGGAGCCAGTACATTTTCTTTGTCTTAGCTTTCAGTTGAGCTTGTTTTGCTTTTATATGCTGTTTCCAGGTAAGCCGGCGGTCCAAGTGTACTCCCAGATATTTCACAGTTTCGCTAACAGGAATGGTAGCGCCGTTGAGTGAGACTGTGGGGCAGTTTGAGCGAGAATGTGACTTGCACAGACTTTTAGACGTTCACCACTATTCTCCACCTTTTTAACCATACTTCAATTAGACCAAGTTCTTCTTGAAGTAGGTTGGCTGCAACAGTTGGGTCATTGTTCGTAGCAATGATTGCGGTGTCGTCAGCATATGTTGCTATCTGAACAGAATTTGTAATAGGCAAGTCTGCTGTGAAGACAGTGTATAGAACAGGGCCTAAAACACTGGCATGAGGGACTCCAGCATCAACAGTGCATATAGTGGACGATTCATCCTGTTCTTGAACATAGAATATCCTGTTTTCTAAGTAGGATTTTATTATTAAGAAGTACGGAGCGGGCAACACTTTTTTAATTTTGTACAGCAGTCCTGCATGTAGGCCTGTTTGACATCCAAAAATACTCCAGTGCAATATTTTTTGCTTTCAAACGCATTTAGAATTTCCTGCGTAATGCGATGGCATTGTTCGATCGTATCATGTCCCCTTCTGAACCCAAACTGATGTTCGGGTATGCTATTTAGCTCGTCCAGTACAGGTAACATTCTACTCAAAAGTATACGTTCGAATACTTTAGAGAACGTCACCAGCAAACTAATGGGACGGTACGACGATATGCAACCTTCCGGTTTGTTGGGTTTTGGAATCATTATAACCTCCGCGCATTTCCACTGACTTGGAAAGTATTCGAGTCGAAGCATAGCATTATATATGTATGTTAGTAGCCGGATGCATTTTTTTGGGAGAATTCTAATAGTATTTGCACAAATTTTATCGTATCCAGGAGATTTTTTCTTATTTAGCTTTTTCATTTCCTCTTCTACCTCTGAAACAGTCGTTTGGCTTATCGGCAGGCTCATTTGACAGGCTGATTCCAGAAAATGATTCACCTCGTCTACTGTGTTAGTATCGGTTTCCGCATTAGGCTTAAAAACTGAGCTTAAATGTTCTGCAAATGCTTCAGCCTTCTCAAGATTGTTTCTACAGCGTTGGCCGTTGCTATCAGTAATTATGGTTGCTCTTCTGGCAGGTCTCTTTAGATATTTTGTAGCTCTCCATAGGCTATAATCTAGGTCACTAGTATATGGGTCAAGATTTCTTAGATAATCTGCCGTCGCTTCATTTTTAATTTCCCATAGTTTAATGTTTAATTCCTTTGCAGCCTTGTTGAAATTTCTTTTGTCTGTTGGGCTTCGAGTTGTTTGCCATATTTGGCGAAGCTTTCTCTTAGTAGCTATTTGAGCTCTTAGTTCTAGAGGTAGGAAAGTTTGGCTACATATATTTTCATCTGGTGTAGGTGTAAAGATATGTCCAGCTACATGAATAGAGTTAGTCAATGTTTCAACTGCAGAGTCAATCTCTTCCCCTGCTCTTAGAGATATGTCTAGCCTAGTTTTCTGTTCAAGCCAATTTTTAAATGCGCTGATGTTAGTTTTGGCATTAGTAATTCTATAAGGCTTTTGCTTGAGGCAAACTGTAGAGCCATATGTCAAAATAATGGGTGAGTGATCAGAGCTCATGTCAAAACTCTCCTCTATTTTAAAATTGTTTTGCGGAAGTCCAGAGTATACAATAAAATCAAGTAAATCTGGGATTTTCCTCATATCAGTTGGCCAGTATGTCGGCTTACCTGTCGACAGGGTTGAGTATTTATTATGCGTTATGCATTTATACAATTCAGCACCCTTTGGGTTTATTAATCTCGATCCCCACCAGGGGTGTTTTGCGTTGTAGTCGCCTCCAGCAATGAACTGTCTACCCAGTCCTTGAAAAAGTGTGTTAAAATTATCTAACTTGCAGGGATATCTAGGTGGCACGCACACTGCAGCAACAGCGATGTTTGAATGCATACATTTTATTTGAATTGCTGCAACTTGCATTAAATTTGTGCTAATGCTGTCCAGAGTTTTATAAATAAGAGTATTTTTAACTATAACGGCACTTCTTGTGCTCGGCCAGATGGGTGATACGCATTTATAACATCATACCCTTTATAATTTTTCTTTGTAAAGTGTGTTTCTGATATTAATACTATATCAATGTTGTTGTTTTTAATGAATAAAGTTATTTCATTTCTATGATTGGAAAGCCCATTGGCATTCCATATTGCTATACGAAGATCTACTTGCAATAAAAAATAAATAAATCAAATAAAAAAAATTAATTAAAAAAATGCATAATAAATAATAAAATAAATAAATAATTAAAATAAATAAATGAATAAATAGGATTTTATTTCCCCTTTTACATATACATATATAAAAAAAAGAAGAAAAGTCACAGAATAAATAAAATAAATATTAATTTCCACTGTTATTTGTCGTGGGTCAACGTCACCACATTTATACAAATTTATTTTGATATATATGTAAGTTAACACGCGCCGATCAAATAATGCTGACAGCGAGTCAGCAATATCTTCACCGGATGCCGTTTCAACAGAGTTGCAGGCGAAATTGGACACCACCACGCAACAGCGGGGTGATCGTCCGCAGATGTTGAAAGCTCAGCGTTCTGTGGGCCCGGCCGCCGGCAGCGATGGGTTGGAGTCGCCGTTTCGGTTTATAAAAGTTTAGTTTGTAATCTTCTCGCAGAATGCTCACACGAGCTAATAAAAAGATTGTATTTGATAAATAAATAAAGTGTCTTTGCTTAATAACCCGTCTTATTATAATTGGCGCCCAACGGCAAGTGAACGTACACCCCGGTAACATTTGTGTTCTGTGCAACTCCTTGAGCAAACGCCAGGAGTCATAGACAAAAACAAAATAAAATAAAACCTAACATTTGTGATCTGTGCAACTCCTCGGCCAACGCCAGGAGCCACTGTGAATAAAGTGATACAAAATAACGAAAACAAAAAACAATAAGTGAAAAACAAAAAAAGAAAAAACCCCAGCGGACCGCTGAGCGAGTGAAACACAAGAAGTGTAAAACAAAACAGAAAAAAAAACCCCAGCGGACCGCTGAGCGAGTACAAAAAAAAAAAAAAAAAAACAAATAAATCAAAACAACGAAGACAGCGTTGGACCATCATATCGGCCACCAGTGTCAAATTAATTCGATTTATAATAGTAAACGAATTCAAGAATGCATATGTAAGTGAACTGCTCAGTTCTCTTTTACGTTATAAAACATTTTTATAAAAATTAAATACTCTCGAATTAAAAATTCTAAATATAAATAAAACTTATTACTTTAAAATACAAATTTATTTTTTATATAAATAAATTCAGTACTTTTGATTAAAAAAAAAAAAAAAAATTCGAATTAAATAAAATAAAATTTGAAATAAAATTCAATACTTTTAAATAAAATATCTTGTTGAATAAACTGTTAGTGTCCGAATTAATGATTCTGTCAGTGCCCTCTTTCTTTATTGAAGAACTTGAATTTCGTTGAAATTACTACTAGAGTAAAGCGATTAGGCGAATGCAGGGTAGCAACAAGTCGGACGATAGCAGCGGTGACGAACTTATCTCTTCTTTTTTGCAACATAGACGACAAAAAATGACTGATGAGCAAGTAATGCAAAATGCACTCGAGCAGCAGGCAGCTACTTTTGAAAATAGAATAAAAGCCCTTACAGAGCAATTTAACAGATTTGTGGGACCGACCGCTACGGTCGAGATCTATGAAGAGATAAAAATTGTCGCAGGTAATAAATGCGACAAGCCCTTAGATATAGTTAAGTCAATTCCAGAGTTTGACGGCAAACAAGAAAATTATGTTTCGTGGAGACAAGCAGCCTGCGCAGCTTATAAGGTTTTTGAACCTTACAATGGCAAGTCGAGGCACTATCAAGCAGTTGCAATAATTCGCAACAAAGTTAGAGGAACAGCAGACGCTGTGCTTGCTCGTTTAACACTGTACTAAACTTCAAGGCCATTATTGCCAGGTTAGACTTCACATACTCTGACAAAACGCCTGTGCATGTGATTCAGCAACAATTGAGCACGCTTAGGCAAGGCGATCTATCGTTGCTAAAATACTACGATGAGATCGAGAAAAAATTAACATTACTAACAAACAAAACAATAATGACACATGACCCTGCTGCAGCGGCTGTCCTGAATAGTAAATTCAGAAATGACGCTCTGCACACCTTCATTTCGGGACTCAGAAAATCAGTGAGGTGGGCCGTTTTCCCAGCACAACCCAAAGACCTTCCTTCGGCTCTAGCTTTAGCTCAAGAAGCTGAATCGAGTAACGAGAGAGGAATTTTTGCAGCTAATTTTGCAAAATACTCAGAAGAAAAGCCTCAAAAGTCAAATGGCCAAAAGACCCAGAACTGGCGTCAAAGTGGTCAGCAGGAGAATGATGGTTCTTATCAAAAGAAGAACCCTCATTTTCAGACACACTCAAATTCAAACCAAAAGAAGCTAAGCAGCTCTAAACAGCGCTTCAACTCTCAAAAGGCACAGAACCGCGGACCTGAACCAATAGAAGTCGATTCTTCCTCGCGTTTTAAGAAACCCGCTCAAAGCTATAAAAACACTCGAAATTATGGGGACCAATCCATGAGAACGCAACAAAACGTAAATCATTTGCCCCAACAAGGCAATACTGACGACTACGGGTCCTATTCTCAACATGAGGCAGAGGCAGTTGAGGACGACCTGTCAGGAGCAGAAAGCTGCAATTTTTTAGGGGAAACTCCCTGCTCCCGTACAAAGAACGTACGATAGCAGGGCGCACTATTAAGCTCTTAATTGATACAGGAGCGTCCAAAAACTATATTAAACCCCTTCCTGAGCTGGCACATTGGATGCCAGTCAACAACCCATTCCAGGTTAGGTCAATCCATGGACACACAAACATCCAGCATAAGTGTCTCATTCACCTTTTCAAAGTCAAATCATTCTTCTTCATGCTCGAATCACTAAAAGATTTCGAAGGCATCATTGGCCTTGATCTGTTAAAACAAGTCAACGCCCAAATCGACCTAACGAATAATAAAATAAAATATGATCAAGGTATAGAAGAGATCAAATTCACTAACTGTCAGCAAGTGAATCATTTTGAAATCCATGATGCGGACGTGCCTGCCGCGATCAGACCTACTTTCAATCGTATGATTGTCAGGATGATTAACGCCTTCGCAGACGTTAACGAATCCTTACCTTACAATATTAACACAGTTTCCACTATCCCAACAGACGGCGAACCGGTGTATTCTAAATTATACCCATACCCAATGGGTGTGTCTGAATTCGTCAACGCAGAGGTTAAACAACTTCTGGCGAATGGCATAATTAGACCATCCAAGTCACCCTACAACAATCCAATATGGGTAGTCGATAAAAAAAGTGTCGACGAAGCAGGTCATAAAAAGAAACGTCTGGTGATTGATTTTAGGAAACTAAATCAAAAGACAGCCGACGAAAAATACCCTATCCCAACTATTTCTAACATATTATCGAATATGGGCGATGCTCAGTATTTTACAACACTAGACCTAAAATCGGGCTTTCACCAGATAGAATTGGCAGAGAGGGACAGAGAAAAGACGGCATTCTCTGTAAACAATGGAAAATACGAATTTTGTAGACTTCCATTCGGGCTAAAGAACGTCCCTAGTATATTCCAGAGGGCAATAGACGATGTCCTCAGGGAGCAAATTGGGAAAACGTGCTACGTCTATGTAGATGACGTAATAATTTTCTCACCCAAAAAGGAAGACCATGTCAAACACATTGAATGGGTCTTGAAAATCCTTTGGGATGCTGGCATGAGAGTTTCTCAAGAAAAATCCAAGTTCTTCAAAAAGAGCGTGGAATACTTGGAATTCACAGTATGCAGAGGCGGAATCTAAACGTCGGCCGACAAAGTACGAGCCATAAAAGACTTTCAACCGCCAAAAACTTTATTCAATCTTCGATCATTCTTAGGATTAGCGGGCTATTACAGATGCTTCATAGCAGGCTTCGCCAACATTGCAAGACCCCTAACGGAAGTCTTGAAAGGCGAAAATGGCAAGATAAGCGCTAATTAGTCGAGGAGGGTAAACATCGAATTAGGTCAAACACAGTTAGAAGCCTTTAACAAATTAAAAGAGCTGTTAGCTTCCGAGGATGTGCTGTTAGCATATCCCGACTTTAAAAAACCATTTGACTTGACAACATACGCCTCAGGCCAAGGGCTTGGTGCTGTGCTATCTCAGGGCGGACGCCCTATAACCATGATCTCGCGCACATTGCGAGACAACGAGATTAACTTTGCCACAAATGAGAGAGAACTCTTAGCCATTGTATGGGCACTGAAAAATCTCAGAAATTACCTGTACGGTGTTAAAAACCTTAACATCTACACAGACTACCAGCATCCGAATGCAAAGATAAAGCGCTGGAAGGCTTTTATAAGCAAAAAAACATCATTTATAAGCCAGGCAAAGAGAACCTTGTGGCAGACGCTCTGTCTCGTCAGAATATTAACGCTCTGGAAGATTCGGCGGAATCCGATGCCGCTACAATCCACAGCGAGGAGTCTCTGACTTACACAATCGAGACAACAGATAAACCTGTAAACTGCTTCAGTAACCAGATTATACTGGAAGAAAGCACTGTCCCACAACAAAAGACATATATTTTGTTCAAAACAAAGACCCGACATGTCATACAATTTTCTGATCGCAACACACTTACTCAGACCCTACGAGAGGTGGTAAACTCCGAAGTGACCAATGCAATTCATTGTGAGCTTCCTATTCTAGCCTTCATTCAACATAATCTAGTGAAGGAATTTCCCTCAACAACTTTTCGACACTATAAAAGCCTCGTGATTGACATATCAGACGTTACAGAACAAAGGGAAATAGCTATAGCGGAGCATAATCGCGCTCATCGCGCAGCTCAGGAAAATTCCCAGCAAATACTTAGACTATTTTTTCCCAAAAATGGGCCGTTTAACAACCGCAATAGCAGCAAATTGTCGAATATGCGCTATGAACAAATATGACCGACACCCGATCAGGCAAGAATTAGGGGAAACTCCCATACCTTCATATGCTGGAGAAATACTACATGTAGACATTTACTCCACAGATATACAGGAAATACTTTTTAACCTGCATCGACAAATTCTCTAAATTCGCTGTCGTTCAACCGATACGATCACGCGCAATTGTGGACGTCAAAGCTCCACTCTTGCAAATTCCTAATTTTTTTCCAAACACAAAGACTATCTATTGCGATAACGAGAGATCGCTAAACTCAGAGACCATCCGGACAATGTTAGCAAACAACTTTGACATTGCGATTGCAAACGCACCACCCTTACATAGTACATCTAACGGGCAAGTCGAGCGTTTTCACGGTACTTTAGGAGAAATAAGTCGCTGCTTAAAAAATGGAAATCACATCGAAGATACCATTGACAGCATTCTCCTTGCGACTATCAAGTACAATAGGTCGATCCATTCGGTGACAAAGAAGAAACCGATAGAAATCATTCACAATATAGCTGTAAACGCTGCGGTGCCCATTGAAAATGGGAAATCAGGGTATAATGGTTTTGTTAAAAGTATGTAACAGGCAGAAGGAGGCGTGGCAGACCCCATAAAGTATATATATTCTTGATCAGGGTGACGAGAAAAGTTGATATAGCCATGTCCGTCTGTCTGTCCGTCCGTCCGTCCGTCTGTCCGTCTGTCCGTATGTTTGAACGCGTCGATTTCCGAAGATACAAAAGCTAGAGAGTTCATTCTTTTTGTGTTAGGTCCGTATATTGCACGCGCAGTACGAGTTTGTTTCAGAAATTCGATAACTTGTATATTTGCAGAGTTATCGATAAACGAATTTATCGAGAACCAGTTATAAAATTCTAGCTAATTCATTTTTAGAGTTAGAGTCTCCACGTCTTCTGCATATATATAGATACCAATTTAATATAAATACAATTTCGGTTTTTGTCAGATTTTGGATTCCGGTCCCCAATTCGCCCCCTCACCCCCAAATGTGTAAAAAATGCATTTCAAATACTAGAGACATACAGTTTGGTTTGGCATATAGATATGAATATCATAATCTTAATCGGAACATATCAATACGATTGTCCATCTAAAAACAGAATTATTAGTCTATAAAGTTTTCTCATCAAAACCCATGTGGCGCAGCAAGCAAGGCAGCGACACAGCATGACGCATTGCGGGCGCACATACATACATACATATGTATGTATGTATGTATATGTGTGCAAGCGTAGATCAGCGTGTGGCTGCAATCGTACATACATACATACATATTTGTGCATGTGAAGCTAATTGTAAAAGAGTTATGATATCCAAAAAAACCTAAAATGTTAAATAGAATATGTAGATCATATGCTGAAACTCTCATTACATTCCATTATATATTTTTAAAATTTTTAAACAATTAAAATAACAATGGAAATGCAAGCAACGTTGAGAAATGCAAATCAATTTTCGTATGCGTGTGCACATACACACAAAAAATCTTGGGCTGTTTTCTATGTTGCTATGCGTGTATATTCTAAGAATCACAATTGTTTTTGAATTGCTTTAGAATTGTCTTCGAATTATATTTGTATTTTCAGCCACTGCTTTAGTGTTCCTTTCGTATATGGCGAATTTCATTCGTTTTCGCTACTCTGCCGTTTAAGCGAGTCGTGGTGTAGATGGCTAGGCAGATGCAACGAATGTTAGGGTGTCGCAGGTTCTAGTCTCGCCTAAGCCCTTCATAGTTTCTTATTTTTATTTTTTATTTTTTATTATGTCTTTCTTTTTTATTATTTATTATTTTGTATTTGATACCTTTGAAAGTCAGTTAGTAGTTTAACTAATTGTGAATAAGTGCGTCTTTTTTTTTTAATTTCATATATTTAATAGCATCATTTCTGAAAGTGTTTTTGTTTCAATTATATTTTATTCCGTTAAGTCAACAGAAAATAATGAACAGAAAGTTTGCCCAAATAACAAAAGCACGTGACATCTGCGGTAAGAGTTTTCCTATATGTATGCACACATGTACATTCAAAACTAGCCTAGCATGGTCTAAGAATTTAAACTTGCTAGATGGCGCCTTAGCAGTGAACTTATTTATTATGGCTATTACAGCTTTGAGTGGCATTGATATATTTCTTTTACAATTATGAAGTGCCTGTGTTAATTAAGGTGATGCGTGTTAATCGAAGAACGTCTATTTGTTGGGTTTATTTTTAATGATATTTAATAATATAACATTTTTCGAATTTCAACTAATATAAGCGCCATCTATTATTTTTTTTTTGGCAATGCAATGTATATATACATGTACATATGTACATTTTGAACGTTACACGCATACATTCTTATGTATACTTTCTGATTTATCCATCTGGGTAATTCTCCAGAAAAGTCAACTTTTTGTCACGTTCGACACTGGTTTTTTGTAATTATCTTGAAAACGGATTTTTGTATACTTTGTTCCCGAAGGGGAAAAAGTATATTGGGTTTGTGCAATGTCCGTCTTGCTGTCCGTCCGTCTGTCCGTCTGTCCGTATGAACGCAATATTTTTCGGCGCTATTAGAGCTAGAGACTTGAAATTTTAAACATATACTCATATATGTTCCCGAATTATAAAGTGTAAAAATTTTCCCGATCCGCCCACTAGGGGCGTGGCAAATCGGAAAACTCTTCCGCCCATAGTTAAGTTATCATACTAGATGATGAGCTAGAGAGTTGCAATTTGAAATGTATACTCGGGGTGACAACCCAAGTTCAAAAAGCTATGGCGGATATATCTACGCCCATTGGGGGCGTGGCAAATCGGGAAATACGTATCTTCTACACCGTTAAAGCTAGAACGCTGAAATTTTGCATGTGAGTTAATGTTATGATTCTAAGAAGATCGATCAAAAAGTTTTATGTCTACGCCCATTGAGGGCGTGGCAAATCGGACCTGAATATATAGTGATTTTTCAAATTGTGCTATATTTTGAACACTATTGACACTAGAGACTTGAAATTTTGCATGTATACTCGGGTTGACAACCCAAGACTAATAAGCTATGGTAGATATATCTACGCCCACAGGGGGCGTGGCAAACCGCAAAAGTTTATATCTCCTACAGTTTTAGAGCTAGAAGCTCGAAAATTGGATGGTTGAGTTACTAATGTTCTCCTCTATCGATCCCCCAAAAATAATTTTTCAGCCTCTTTGGGGGCGTGGCATATCGAAAAATACCCTGTAATTTTCGCATTTTTAGAATGTAAGCAACCAAATTTTGCAGGCATGTTAGCCTCGGCCCTTTCTAAGAACTGGCAAAAAATTATGCGTCTACGCCGCCTGGGGGCGTGGCAAATCGGCAAAGAAGTTTGTTGTGGCCAACTGCATAATTCATGCATACAATAGCTTAGTAGCAATTGCTAAGATGGCAAAAAGCATTTTAACATAAATATAATAATATTAATGAATTTAAAAAATAAAATTCATAAGTTTTTGATTAATAAATAAAAAGTTTCCAGCGGGATTCGAACCTGGGTCTTTTGAAAACAACATGTAATCGTTAGCTAAACCTAAATAAATTCACAGCTGATCAGCTGACCAGCTGATCAGCAGTTTGTGACGACACAAAAAAATACAATCGCAATTCTTGCAATATGTATACACTTTTGGATGTGTATACACGTACACATGCATACATACATATATGCATGCATAGAAAAACTGCCTGCCAGAATATTCTGAATATTCTGGCATGCAAACTTTTGTATGCATACATAGAAAATTGTGTGTATACTCGTATAGTGTGTACATGTGTAAATCTGTATGTATGTGTAGGTAAAACGTTTGTTGCTTGCCATGTACGTTTTCTAATTGCCGAAATATTTCGTTAATTAAATGTTTATTAAAAAAATAAGATGCACCTATGGGAACAAAGTATATAGCTGTTAGTTGCGCCTAACTGCAACGTTCTTACTTGTTTTAGTACTAATAAAGAGCAATATATTTAACTATTTGTCAAAATAAAAAAGTTTTTTGCCATTTTCAGCACTAAAATTGATGCATTTTCAAGATAATTACAAAAAACCAAACCACAGTACAGATTATTATTTTATTTTATTAAAATTGGGTTCAGGGTATTATCTAGTCGAGCACTCTCGACTAGAGTTTTCTTACTTGTTATACTTTGTTCCCGAAGGGGAAAAAGTATATTGGGTTTGTGCAATGTCCGTCTTGCTGTCCGTCCGTCTGTCCGTCTGTCCGTCCGTCCGTCTGTCCGTCTGTCCGTATGAACGCAATATTTTTCGGCGCTATTAGAGCTAGAGACTTGAAATTTTAAACATATACTCATATATGTTCCCAAATTATAAAGCGTGGCAAATCGGAAAACTCTTCCGCCCATAGTTAAGTTATCATACTAGATGATGAGCTAGAGAGTTGCAATTTTAAATGTATACTCGGGGTGACAACCCAAGTTCAAAAAGCTATGGCGGATATATCTACGCCCATTGGGGGCGTGGCAAATCGGGAAATACGTATCTTCTACACCGTTAAAGCTAGAACGCAGAAATTTTGCATGTGAATTAATGTTATGATTCTAAGAAGATCGATCAAAAAGTTTTATGTCTACGCCCATTGGGGGCGTGGCAAATGAATATATAGTGATTTTTCAAATTGTGCTATATTTTGAACACTATTGACACTAGAGACTTGAAATTTTGCATGTATACTCGGGTTGACAACCCAAGACTAATAAGCTATGGTAGATATATCTACGCCCACAGGGGGCGTGGCAAACCGCAAAAGTTTATATCTCCTACAGTTTTAGAGCTAGAAGCTTGAAAATTGGATGGTTGAGTTACTAATGTTCTCCTCTATCGATCCCTCAAAAATAATTTTTCAGCCTCTTTGGGGGCGTGGCATATCGAAAAATACCCTGTCATTTTCGCATTTTTGGAATGTAAGCAACCAAATTTTGCAGGCATGTTAGCCTCGGCCCTTTCTAAGAACTGGCAAAAAATTATGCGTCTACGCCGCCTGGGGGCGTGGCAAATCGGCAAAGAAGTTTGTTGTGGCCAACTGCATAATTCATGCATACAATAGCTTAGTAGCAATTGCTAAGATGGCAAAAAGCATTTTAACATAAATATAATAATATTAATGAATTTAAAAAATAAAATTCATAAGTTTTTTGATTAATAAATAAAAAGTTTCCAGCGGGATTCGAACCTGGGTCTTTTGAAAACAACATGTAATCGTTAGCTAAACCTAAATAAATTGTGACGACACAAAACAATACAATCGCAATTCTTGCAATATGTATACACTTTTGGATGTGTATACACGTACACATGTATACATACATATATGCATGCTTAGAAAAACTGCCTGCCACACAGCGTCGAAATCGGAAAGTATAAAGCAGTTTTAGTTTTTACTTAAATGCACAATTCATATGCGTATGTTTATAAATGATTATCAATTGGCAGCAAGCATTTTATAATAAATATACAAATATTAAAAAAATAAAAAATAAATAATTTTTGAAAAAAAGTTTTCAGCGGGATTCGAACCGACGCACCACTGCCCTGACTTGGGTTTTGGTAACTAAAACCAAATAAGACATTGCTCGAGCGCCTTTTGACAAAACTTAAGTAACGATCGAAAAATTCTCAATTCAGTCACAATTCTTAGAATATTCTGGCATGCAAACTTTTGTATGCATACATAGAAAATTGTGTGTATACTCGTATAGTGTGTACATGTGAAAATCTGTATGTATGTGTAGGAAAAACGTTTGTTGCTTGCCATGTACGTTTGCTAATTGCCGAAATATTTCGTTAATTAAATGTTTATTAAAAAAATAAAATGCACTTATGGGAACAAAGTATATCGCTGTTAGTTGCGCCTAACTGCAACGTTCTTACTTGTTATACTCTGAGTCCATTGAAAATGGGAAACCAGGGTATAATGGTTTTGTTAAATGTATCTAACAGGCAGAAGGAGGCGTGGCAGACCCCATAAAGTATATATATTCTTGATCAGGGTGACGAGAAAAGTTGATATAGCCATGTCCGTCCGTCCGTATGTATGAACGCGTCGATTTCCGAAGATACAAAAGCTGGAGAGTTCATTCTTTTTGTGTTAGGTCCGTATATTGCACGCGCAGTACGAGTTTGTTTCAGAAATTCAATAACTCGTATATTTGCAAAGTTATCGATAAATTAATTTATCGGGAACCAGTTATAAAACTCTAGCTAATTCATCTTTAGAGCTAGAGTCTCCAAGTCTACTGCATATATATAGATACTAATTTAATACATTTCGGTTTTTGTCAGATTTTGGATTCCGGTCCCCACCTCGCCGCACCACCCCCAAATGTGTAAAAAATTCATTTCAAATACTAGAGACATGCAGTTTGTTTTAGAATATAGATATGAATATTATGATCATAATCTGAAGATATCAATACGATTGTCCATCTAGAAACAGAATTAATAATCATCAAAGTTTTCTCATCAAAACCCATGTGCCGCAGCAACAAAGGCAGCGAGACAGCAAGCCGCCTGCATTGCTCACACACATACATGCTTACAAGCGTGTGTGTGCTCCTGTTTTTGCATGTATAGTTTCTTACGCGTTGTTGTTGACGTTACGAATAGGGTCGGACAGAGAGTCGGAACAGATTATATAATTTCCTGTTCTTCTTTGGAGTAATTGTATTGCGTCAAGGATTGCTATGGTTTCAGCTGATAGGATGAAGTGATATTAAATATTGACTTTAATATCTAAGGAAACTAATAAAAACAAGTAAGAAGGCTCTAGTCGAAACGGCTTGACTACGAGATACCCTGAACCTGAAAAAATGTGATACCCTTCTTCTTTACGTACTTATAAGCGCGCGCTCTGCTAACTGCACAGTTGCTGCCGTGGCTTGTGTGTGGGTTGGACGAACTTTGGACGCCTATAACTCCTTTTCTAGATTGACGATCTTCATGAAATTTTCAGAGTAGATTAAGAGTATATAAATCTATCCATCAAATTGGGGCGAAGGGGCGAGGCATCCAAAATCTGAAAACTACAAAATCTGCGTATCCATAATATCTATATAAATATATAAAGTTGAAGCCTTTAGCTAAAACGGTGTAGAAGTTATACCAAAAAAACCTAAAAAATGGAAACGAATTTTTTATCGATAATTTGGAAATAGGATGAGTTATCGAAAAAACAAAATAAACTCGTACTGCGTAGCTAACATACGAGTGTTCATGTGAAATTTCAGCTCTCTAGCTTTTGTAGTTTCCGAAATCACGACGTTCATACGGACGGACGGACGGACGGACGGACGGGCAGAAGGACAGGGCTCAATCAACTTATTTTTTTATGCTGATCAAGAATATATATACTTTATGGAGTCTGCGACGTCTCCTTCTGCCTAATACATACATTTTCACAAAACCATTATACCCTGAATTTCCATTGTCAATGGGTTCAGGGTATAAAAAGAAACTAATAAAAAAAAGAAATTGGATATCTTGTTTATATCGAGCGCTATTAATGGTCAAACTTAAAAAACAAATATTTTCTTGAGTGTACGCAGAGTTATGTGAGCAAGTGTATATATTATATGAAGGGCGAGTGGAAAATAAGCCAAAATTAGGACGACCGAAAATTTTGACAAACTCGGATCAGCTGAATATAAAACGAATGGTATCCTCGGATCCATTTATTAGTGCAAATATGATAAGTGCAGAGTTTTTAAAGTCATCGAACAACGAAGTGCACCCAGAAACTATTCGAAAAGCCATAGTTGCTAGCGAGTATAAGTCGTGCACTCCCTGACGAAAACCCTTTATAAGTAGCGCTAATCTTAAAAAACGTTTGGAGTTTGGCTAATCAGTACAAAAATGCACCAATTGAGTTCTAGCATGATATATTATTCTGAGACGAATCAAAGTATAATATATTTGGATCAGATGTACGACTGCTTGTGTGGAGAAGAGCTGGAGAGGCACTAGATCCAAAAAACACACGTAAGACAGTAAAGCATGGTGGTGGTGGTGTAATGGTATGGAGTTGTATGGCTGCTGGTGGCGTCGGAAATAATTGATAGAGTGATGGAGCACCTTAAATACATTGACATTTTAAACAAGTAAGAAAGCTGAAGTCGAGACTGCTCGACTACGAAATCCCCTGAGCCCTTCTTCGAACAAATCATATTCTTAGAATGCCTCGTTTCTATTCTCCACGCGTAAGAAACTATACATGCAAAAACACGACCACACATACACACTGAAAACTTTATTGATGAATAATTCTGTTTCTAGACGCACAATCGTATTCATCCCTTCAGATTATGAATATGATATTCATATCTACATGCTAAACCAAACTGTATGTCTCTAGTATTTGAAATGCATTTTTTACACATTTGGGGGTGAGGGGGCGAATTGGGGACCGGAATCCAAAATCTGACAAAAACCGAAATTGTATTTATATTAAATTGGTATCTATATATATGCAGAAGACGTGGAGACTCTAACTCTAAAAATGAATTAGCTAGAATTTTATAACTGATTCTCGATATATTCGTTTATCGATAACTCTGCAAATTCACAAGTTATCGAATTTCTGAAACAAACTCGTACTGCGCGTGCAATATACGGACCTAACACAAAAAGAATGAACTCTCTATCTTTTGTATCTTCGGAAATAGCCGATTTGAGGTTCTGACCAGCGACACTGATGACGAAAATGAAGATGCGATGTCGACTGAACCGATCAACACTCTAACCTTGCAAAGTGTTCTTGAGCAGTGTTCTGCAAATTATCGTAAACAGCAGGAAAAGCTTAACGACGCATCAGCTCAACCCAAATTGACTCCAAAGTCAAATATTCCACCAATCACCATCCCAAGGTTGACAGATCTTCCGATGTTGCAGGATTTACTGAAGAACAACAATCTCTACGGATCCAACAAGGTACAACTGCGCACCTCTGCCGGAGATCTCACTCGTCTCTACGCACAAGACATTGAGACCTTCAGACGCATTCAAAGCCTCTTTGAGACGGTCAAACTTGAGTTCTACACCTACCAACTCAAACAAGACAGGCCATATAAATTTGTAATTAAAGGTCTGCATCATTCCACATTACACTCTTCAATTAAAAATGAGCTTGGTAGTCTTTGCTTCAACGTCACTAATATCCACTGCCCAGACAACACAAAGAGACCGGAAAATCCCATAGACTTGTTCTTCATAAGTATTGCGCCAGGCTGCAACAAAGCAAGCCTTAAGAACATAAGTCAACTCGATGGCCAACGGATCTCTATTGTAGAAGCTCGCAAGAAGCAGTGGCTCGCAAGAAGCAGAAGTGGACCTAGTGCTCAAGATGCCAAAGTTTCGGGCAATCTGCAAGATACTGCAGGCAGACTTTTGTGTGTGTTAAGTGCGCAAAACCTCCGAATGTCTGCTGCCAGACTCTGCTGCCGCCACCTGCGCAAACTGCGGCCAGGAGCATACAGCTAATTACAGGGGATGCCAAGCGTACGCTGTGTATGCAGTCCGTAACCAGCGCAAGACTTGCAGCCAATACCCTCTGTTCAAGCATGAACATGGCACATAAGTAAATATGTATATTAAAAATAGGCAATAGTCGATAGCCTGCGCGTTATCTGAAGCCAAGCAATAAACATGTCATCCCTTAGCTGCAGCAAGTAATAAAAATGTGACGTGAGACGTGAAAACGGCTTAGCGATCGTAAAGGGACACTTGACAAACATCTGTGCACTTGTGTGCATGGAATTAATTGTAGCCTTCCCGTGCACTATGGGTAAAAAGCCCGATTTGTTGGCATAAATTGTCCCTGAAGAGATAGAAGCTTGAAATTTTGCATACGTATTAGTATGAGTATTTTATAATTTCGGATTTTTTTTTTTCCAAAATTGAACCACGCCCACACCCCCTCCCCATTCATTCATTTAGTTTTTTTTACGTTTTTTGGGCATAACTTCTACACCGTTTTAGCTACTTTAAATTTATATATTTAGATAGATATTATGGTAACACAGATTTTGTAATTTTCAGTTTTTGGATGCCACGCCCCCTTCGCCACCAATTAAAAAAAAACGCATTTCAAATACTAGGGACTTGCAATTTGGCACATAGATAGATTTAGATACTCTTAACCTACTCTGAAAATTTCATGAAGATCGTCCTTCTAGAAATGGAGTTATCAGCGTCCAAAGTATAGCCTAACCCACCCCCAACCACAGCAGCAACTTCGCTGTTAGCAGAGCGCGTGGTCATACGTTCGTAAAGAAGAAGAGTATTTTTTTGCTCAATTATTTTAAGTTTATCTTCCGATTTGTTGTCTTCGCTTATTTTGTTTGACCATATAATCATTTATTGCACTATATTGTCGCTTGTTGCTGTTCCACACTTCCAGCAGAATGGAATTGCTGAATTCATTTGTAGCTGCAACATGTCGATTATTTCATAAAGCGGCAAAAACGGGCAAGATGTCTTTTTATACCCTGAACCCATTGAAAATGGGAAATCAGGGTATAATGGTTTTGTTAAAAGTATGTAACAGGCAGAAGGAGGCGTGGCAGACCCCATAAAGTATATATATTCTTGATCAGGGTGACGAGAAAAGTTGATATAGCCATGTCCGTCTGTCTGTCCGTCCGTCCGTATGTTTGAACGCGTCGATTTCCGAAGATACAAAAGCTAGAGAGTTCATTCTTTTTGTGTTAGGTCCGTATATTGCACGCGCAGTACGAGTTTGTTTCAGAAATTTGATAACTTGTGAATTTGCAAAGTTATCGATAAACGAATTAATCGGGAACCAGTTATAAAACTCTAGCTAATTCATCTTTAGAGTTAGAGTCTCCAAGTCTTCTGCATATATATAGATACTAATTTAATACAATTTCGGTTTTTGTCAGATTTTGGATTCCGCTCTCCACCTCGCCCCACCACCCCCAAATGTGTAAAAAATGCATTTCAAATACTAGAGACATACAGTTTGGTTTGGCATATAGATATGAATATCATAATCTTAATCGGAACATATCAATACGATTGTCCATCTAGAAACAGAATTATTAGTCTATAAAGTTTTCTCATCAAAACCCATGTGGCGCAGCAAGCAAGGCAGCGACACAGCAAGACGCATTGCGGGCGCACATACATACATACATATGTATGTATGTATGTATATGTGTGCAACCGTAGATCAGCGTGTGGCTGCAATCGTACATACATACATACATATTTGTGCATGTGAAGCTAATTGTAAAAGAGTTATGATATCTAAAAAAACCTAAAATGTTAAATAGAATATGTAGATCATATGCTGAAACTCTCATTACATTCCATTATATATTTTAAAAATTTTAAAACAATTAAAATAACAATGGAAATGCAAGCAACGTTGAGAAATGCAAATAAATTTTCGTATGCGTGTGCACATATACACACAAAAAATCTTGGGCTGTTTTCTATGTTGCTATGCGTGTATATTCTAAGAATCACAATTGTTTTTGAATTGCTTTAGAATTGTCTTCGAATTGTATTTGTATTTTCAGCCACTGCTTTAGTGTTCCTTTCGTATATGGCGAATTTCATTCGTTTTCGCTACTCTGCCGTTTAAGCGAGTCGTGGTGTAGATGGCTAGGCAGATGCAACGAATGTTAGGGTGTCGCAGGTTCTAGTCTCGCCTAAGCCCTTCATAGTTTCTTACTTCTATTTTTTATTTTTTATTATTTCTTTCTTTTTTATTATTTATTCTTTTGTATTTGATACCTTTGAAAGTCAGTTAGTAGTTTAACTAATTGTGAATAAGTGCGTCTTTTTTTTCAATTTTATATATTTAATAGCATCATTTCTGAAAGTGTTTTTGTTTCAATTATATTTTATTCCGTTAAGTCAACAGAAAATAATGAACAGAAAGTTTGCCCAAATAACGAAAGCACGTGACATCTGCGGTAAGAGTTTTCCTATATGTATGCACACATGTACATTCAAAACTAGCCTAGCATGGTCTAAGAATTTAAACTTGCTAGATGGCGCTTTAGCAGTGAACTTATTTATTATGGCTATTACAGCTTTGAGTGGCATTGATATATTTCTTTTACAATTATGAAGTGCCTGTGTTAATTAAGGTGATGCGTGTTAATCGAAGAACGTCTATTTGTTGGGTTTATTTTTAATGATATTTAATAATATAACATTTTTCGAATTTCAACTATTATAAGCGCCATCTATTATTATTTTTTTGGCAATACAATGTATATATACATGTACATATGTACATTTGAACGTTACACGCATACATTCTTATGTATACTTTCTGATTTATCCATCTGGGTAATTCTCCAGAAAAGTCAACTTTTTGTCACGTTCGACACTGGTTTTTTGTAATTATCTTGAAAACGGATTAATTTTAGTACTAATAAAGAGCAATATATTTAACTATTTGTCAAAATAAAGAAGTTTTTTTTTTCAGGGTATTATCTAGTCGAGCACTCTCGACTAGAGTTTTCTTACTTGTTAATATTGGATTTAGCAAACATTAGTACACAATTTGTGATTTCAACATTTCAAATGCATTTGACTGGTCAAAAGTTATGTCTGACGAAACGCAAATATAAATATTAATTTTGATCTTAAAAATGCTCGCAGCAACATGTTGCACAATTGGCCAATAAATCACAGAACAACAAAATAAATTGTAAGAATCTCATTTAAATACCCCCCTGATATTTTTCCATAACAAAACTTTTTCATTTTTACCAAGCACCTCTGAATCAGCTAACTTTGACGAAGCTCAAAACATTAATGGATGTCTACAAAATTTTATAAAAATTGTTTTAATGTCTACTGGAGTATTATAAATGAGAAAAATAAACCAGTTGGCGGATACTAAACAAAAAAAAAATTTGCATTAATGCCAAAATTTCGGGGTTTTTACCCATAGTGCAGTGCCTGGAAGTATTTTTAAGGTATATAAGCACTAGGATTTTAAGAAATAAACAGTTCAATTTTTGAATCCGGCAAATGTGGAGTGTTTTTATTTCAACTCTCTAACATTTTGGTCCTTCGAGCCGGATTGACATTTTGGTCCTTCGGCGTTCTCTGTTGTTTTCCCCCACCAGTGGTAAGAGACACAGAGAAGGAACCAGCGTCTTTGTGCTGTGAGTTAGTACAAAAAACTCAGCAAAAGGCAACACAAAATTTGTTATATTGCTCTGTTCTCCCCCACCAGAGGTAAGAGGCAGAGTATATATACAAAATAGTGCTCAAGTTTTAAAAAAAGAAAAATTTGTAGTGCGACTAAGTCCATATCCCAAAAATAAAAAGGGGGCGGACAACTTTAATAAGTCCAAAGAAGACAAATTTAATAAGTCCAAAAAGGACAACAACAAAAAAGTGCTTAACTTTAAAAAAGAAAAGTTGTAGTGCTAATAAATCCGTATTTCCAAAAAAGAGGAACGGAAAAACAAATTCCATAAGAGAATTTGTAAATGCTGGTAGATCCGCATCTCCAAAGAAAGGGAGTGGACGATCAATTCCTGAAGAGAATTGTATCGCCAGTGGAAAACGTATCTCCAAATAAGGAGAACGAATAAAAATTGCTCAAATTGCACCCAAAAACCAATAGGTTGAAGGATGGCAAAAGTGACAGGAGCCTTCAGGAAGACGACGACTCTCATCAACTACGCAGAAGCCGGTTCAGAGATGACTGGACCATCATCAGGAGAGCGCGCACAAATTCTGGACCCCCCCGCAGTATGTTCAAGAGTAAACATGTGGCAGAAATCAAAGCAGATTTGTGTTATTGTGCCGGTAAATCCGTATTCTCAAAAAGTGGATCGGAACATATTAACAAAAATTAAAATACTAAAAATTAAAAATTTACAGCCACAAGTTAAATATGTAAAAACATTACTGGATAACCTGCGCGTTACCAAACAAACAAAAAATTCAAATTCCCCAGCTACAAATTTTAGGCCCCTGGCAGTATGTTCAAGCATGAACATGGCACATAAGTAAATATGTATATTAAAACAAGTAAGAAAACTCTAGTCGAGAGTGCTCGACTAGATAATACCCTGAACCCAATTTTAATAAAATAAAATAATTGTTGAGCTATCGAGATTTTTCGTATAGCTTTCGATTAAAAACACAATTTGATTAGCGAGTCTTAATTGTTTATTAGATGCGAGTATGTATGTATGTATGTAAATAGATATGTTAAAGAAAACGTTTCTTGTTAACAAGCGACAGTAAATATGCACACATTCGATCTACGCGAGCCGGTTGCTAAGACTGACCGCTGCGTGGGAGAACGAATGAACGTTAAAAAAGGAGAGCGCAATCTCTTTACAAAATTCTCTTAGATGCTAATAGGTTTGGCGAACTGCCGCTCTTAGTTCTTATAAAGCGCTGATTGCTGGGCCCAACATCCTCCCCCCGTTGAAGACTTAGTCTTAAACAGAATCCTTAAGGGGCAGCAAGCACAGCTTGTTTGTAGCTCTTCTTGTCTCGCCAGCTTCAGTTTTGAGCACGGCCACCCGTGCAACGCCGTCACGTCCAGGGATAAGTTCAGTTATTCTGGCCAGTGGCCACTTAAGCGGCGGAAGATTCTCATCCTTTACGAGAACTATGTAGTCAACCGCCAAACCAGACTTAGAAGTTCTCCATTTAGCCCGCTGTTGTAGTAAGTTGAGGTATTCGTCTCGCCAACGTGTCCAGAATACCTGCTGGAGATAGCTTACGCGCTGCCAGGCATCCAAGCGATTGAAATTGAGCCTCGTGAGGTTAGGCTCGCTGAAGGATGAAGGAGGACCACCGTTCAGGAAATGCGCAGGCGTCAGTACGTCCAAGTCTGCTGGGTGCTCTGAAATTGAAACTAAAGGGCGTGAATTAATGACAGCAGCAATGTTGCAGACCAGTGTGCGAAGCTCATCATAAGTTAGGACAGAAGGGCCAACAGATCGATAGAAATGATGCTTCGCCGTCTTCACTGCAGCCTCCCACAAACCTCCAAAGTGAGGAGATCGTGGAGGGATGAAATGCCATTCGATTGATTCCGCCAGGCAGAAGTCCTTCACAGCATTCTGGTGGGCGTCAGACAGGAATAGACGCTTCAGCTCCTGAAGCTGGTTGCGGGCGCCAAGAAAGTTTGTGGCATTGTCAGACCAAATTTGACTTGGTTTGCCTCTGGTGCATATAAACCTTTGGAGGGCATGCAAAAATGCCGTGGTAGTTAAATCCTTAACTAAATATGAGAACAAAAGTTGATCAGATGATGGATCCCATGCGAGGCCAAGTGTCTTAGTAATGTCACTGCCATCGTTGAACCTAATGAGTGATTCCTTGTCGCACTCTGTTACGCCGTCCAGCACCATGGGATGGCTTGAACACCACTTTCGCAACTTGAACTGGCCACATGCCAATATTCCAGCTGTTTCTTGCATGACGCGTCTTGCCTCTTGGACTGAATTTCCTCCAGAGATCAAATCGTCGACATAGAAATCGCGAAGTAATGCCTCGGAACCGACTGGGAAGGTATCCTTTTCATCTATGGCGAGCTGATGCATGGCACGCACAGACAAGAATGACGCAGGTTTTGTGCCATATGTGACTGTATCAAGCTTGAACACTTCTAACTCATCATCTGGTGAATTCCTCCATAGAATGCATTGCAGATAGCTGTCTGGCTCAGGCACCTTCACGCAACGATACATTTTGCAAATATCACCGGTGAGTGCAACTGGATAGGACCGGAAACGCAGCAATATGTCGATCATTTTCGGCTGAATGACAGGACCTGACATTAGAATGTCGTTCAGCGAATAACCAGTTGATGTAGCTGCTGATCCATCAAAGACGACTCGAAGTTTGGTAGTTGAGCTATCTTCTTTCAAAACGCAGTGATGAGGAAGAAAATATCTGCATTGATGAAATGAGCTGCGAGGAACGCGTGACATGTGACCCAGCTCAGAATACTCATCCAAGAACGCTGAATATTGAGACTTTATATGAGGCAAGCGATTCAATTTCTTCTCCAAATTAAGAAACCGCCGCAGCGCTTGCTGATAAGACTCTCCAAGAAGCTCGTAATTAAGCTTAACAGGCAAGCGTACTGAATATTGGCCACTGGGCAATCGTTTGTAATGCCTCACAAAATGCGCTTCGCAATCTGATTCCTCCTTGCTAATGTTTACGACAGGGTCGCTGCAGCTCTCAGTCTCCCAGAAACGACGAACAAGACTGTCCAATTGGATATCAGTAGCGAAGTCTGGACCTGGATCCGAAGACGTCTTTGAAACTATTAGTGTGGAATTGTGGCCGCTAGCTTTGCCCCCCGATACAACCCAACCAAGACGAGTCTTCTGCAGCAGTGGAAGCCCAGGCGCCAACTTGATTTGACCCACACAGAGCAAGTCATAGAAAAGGCTGACTCCGATAAGCAAATCTATTCGCTGTGGCCTATCGAAAGCTGGATCTGCCAAGACTATATTCTGCGGTATACTCCAATTGCTTGTATTTATATTAGAACTGGGCTGCCTGCCAGTTATATTTGCTGCTACCATGGCCGTTATGCTAGTCGCATACTCCGATGCGTGAGCTTGCAAAGTGAGGCAAATGGTGCTTCCATCGGTGGGCAAAATTGGAGTCGCCTAAGCCACGTACAGACGCATATGACCTTGCTCTCTTAAGTTGTAGCAGATTGGCAAACCTGGCTGTAACAAGATGTACCTGGGAGCCTGAATCTAAGAGTGCACGACAAGGAACAAGCTCGCCAAACCGATTCTTGACCAGAACCACTGCGGTAGCCAGAAGCGCAACATCGCTGTTCAGATCTTGAGCCAGGAGAGTAGTGGACGGAGCTGAGGGCTGAGTAGGAGTGATCTGCATCCCTGATGATGAGGATTGCTGATGGAACGGAGTTACTGCCTGCGATGTGCTGGAGTTGCCAAGGTGGAGAAGCGTATGATGCTTGACTCCACAGACCCGACAACTACGCGAGCCACATTGTCGCAACTGATGGCCGCCTTTCAAACAATTTAAGCATAGCCCAGCCTTCTTGACTTCATTCAGACGAAGAGTAGGCGATAGGTTTGCGAATCTTGAGCATTTATAGATTGTATGCTCAGGATCATTACAAAAAACGCAACTGTGTGCACTGTGGTCTGTTACAAGAAATGTGGACCGGCTGTTGGCCAATTTAGTGCTAGAATTCACCTGCTTACTGGATGAATAGTTATTTAGAGAGAATTCCATTGATTCCAAAGTGCGGCAGCGAAGCTCAAGGAAAGAGGCCACTTCTTCATATGCAGGTATATGGGACGCCATCTCCGAATCCTCCAATTTCTCTTCCCATTTAGCTTGTGAGGCCACATCAAGTTTCTGTAACAGCACCTGAGCAATGATGGCACTGGCTATTTGTTCTGTTGTGCCCAGGCTACTGAGTGCACGCATATGTACATTGAAGCTGTCGGACAATTCTCGCAGCTTGGCTATGGATCCATTTTCTACCCTTTTCAGCCCTAAGATCTTTACGATGTGGGCTTGAAAAATTAAACGTCGGTTATCATATCTTTGTTTCAATAGCTTTATGGCCATCGTATAGTTGTCGTTAGAAATTTCCAAAGATCGAACTGTATCCAACGCTGCACCATCCAGACAAGACCGTAGATGCTGAAGCTTTTCCATGTTGCTGATTTCTGGCCTGCTATCAATGATTGTTGAAAACATTGAGTAGAAATCAGCCCAATTTGCATATCCACCGCTGAACGTAGGCAGCTTTAAAGGCGGCAATGCAGGTGCGGAATGTATTTTGGGAACGGAAACCTGAGTAGGGACGATCGGTCTACTAAACGTGGAACTATGAGGCATTTGAGCGGTACGACCTTGAATTTCTGACATTATTGTTGACTGCATGACCATTATTAAGTCATCGAAGTCAACGCGCAAATCGCTGCCCATCTCAGCAAAGTCAAGTTCCTCTAGAGTTTCATGGGCTTCACTAAAAGAATGGCTTAGCTTACCAATGTGCTCCAAAAGAACGTTTAAAGTGCTGTCACTGTGATCGGCAAGCGCATCAGAATCAACCTTGGCTTGCAGTCTTTTTACGCGTTCAAACACCGATTTCACTTTGAGCTTATAAAATTTCGCTCGCTCTTCGGGCGCAACTGTAGTAGCATTTAAGCTCGCCATGATGAGTAAAGCACACGAGAATTACCGATAGAGTTCACAGTTGCTGATATACACGGGCGCAAAACTCAGATTCTGAGTTTTTACTGATCACACCACAGAGTTTAGTTAATTGCCAATTATATGCCACTATTATTTCACCCAATTATTGCATGCGTATGAATTAGTGCGCACTGGCAACGTTATTATGGACGCGATAGTATTGCAGCCGAACCGAATGAGTGCAATGACAACAACAGAATTAACGGCAAGCACTGAGATTATGCACGCTTAATCGACGTATGCGTGCGAAGTTATAGAAACTCACAGTTCCGAAATTAGTTGCTATTAATTGTTTATTAACTTGTCACTTGTTACTTGTATGTACACCAATAAGTTATAACTAATGAGCACATATGTAGGTATGTCTGTAGAAATAAGTTTATACGCACTGTTTTTACGGACACCACTGTATTGCAAAACGAAACGAAAGAGTGTCTGGCGACTTTGCAAGAAGTAGCGGTAAAAAGGCAATTGCTATATAAACGGCATATTTGCACGACAATATATATGTATTTACGAAACTTAAATATATATATGTATATTTATATATATATATATTTATATGTTTATATGTTTATGTGTTTATGTTGATATGCATATATGTAAGTACATGTATATGCATAGAGAGAAATCACGTCGGGGTCACCAAATGTTGAGCTATCGAGATTTTTCGTATAGCTTTCGATTAAAAACACAATTTGATTAGCGAGTCTTAATTGTTTATTAGATGCGAGTATGTATGTATGTATGTAAATAGATATGTTAAAGAAAACGTTTCTTGTTAACAAGCGACAGTAAATATGCACACATTCGATCTACGCGAGCCGGTTGCTAAGACTGACCGCTGCGTGGGAGAACGAATGAACGTTAAAAAAGGAGAGCGCAATCTCTTTACAAAATTCTCTTAGATGCTAATAGGTTTGGCGAACTGCCGCTCTTAGTTCTTATAAAGCGCTGATTGCTGGGCCCAACAATAATAATCTGTACTGTGGTTTGGTTTTTTGTAATTATCTTGAAAATGCATCAATTTTAATGCTGAAAATGGCAAAAAACTTCTTTATTTTGACAAATAGTTAAATATATTGCTCTTGATTAGTATTAAAATTATTGCGTTTTCAAGATAATTACAACAAACCAAAGTGTCGAGCGTGACAATAAGTTGACTTTTCTGGAGAATTACCCAGATGGATAAATCAGAAAGTATACATAAGAATGTATGCGCGTAACGTTCAAAATGTACATATGTACATGTATATATACATTGTATTGCCAAAAAAATAATAATAGATGGCGCTTATATTAGTTGAAAATCGAAAAATGTTATATTATTAAATATCATCAAAAATAAACCCAACAAATAGACGTTCTTCGATTAACACGCATCACCTTAATTAACACAGGCACTTCATAATTGTAAAAGAAATATATCAATGCCACTCAAAGCTGTAATAGCCATAATAAATAAGTTCACTGCTAAAGCGCCATCTAGCAAGTTTAAATTCTTAGACTATGCTAGGCTAGTTATACCCTGAACCCATTGAAAATGGGAATTCAGGGTATAATGGTTTTGTGAAAATGTATGTAACAGGCAGAAGGAGACGTCGCAGACCCTATAAAGTATATATATTCTTGATCAGCATAAAAAATAAGTTGATCTAGCCCTGTCCGTCTGTCCGTCCGTCCGTCCGTCCGTAAGTAAGAAAACTCTAGTCGAGAGTGCTCGACTAGATAATACCCTGAACCCAATTTTAATAAAATAAAATAATAATTTGTACTGTGGTTTGGTTTTTTGTAATTATCTTGAAAATGCATCAATTTTAGTGCTGAAAATGGCAAAAAACTTCTTTATTTTGACAAATAGTTAAATATATTGCTCTTTATTAGAACTAAAATTAATCCGTTTTCAAGATAATTACAAAAAACCAGTGTCGAACGTGACAAAAAGTTGACTTTTCTGGAGAATTACCCAGATGGATAAATCAGAAAGTATACATAAGAATGTATGCGTGTAACGTTCAAAATGTACATATGTACATGTATATATACATTGTATTGCCAAAAAAATAATAATAGATGGCGCTTATAATAGTTGACATTCGAAAAATGTTATATTATTAAATATCATTAAAAATAAACCCAACAAATAGACGTTCTTCGATTAACACGCATCACCTTAATTAACACAGGCACTTCATAATTGTAAAAGAAATATATCAATGCCACTCAAAGCTGTAATAGCCATAATAAATAAGTTCACTGCTAAAGCGCCATCTAGCAAGTTTAAATTCTTAGACCATGCTAGGCTAGTTATACCCTGAACCCATTGAAAATGGGAATTCAGGGTATAATGGTTTTGTGAAAATGTATGTAACAGGCAGAAGGAGACGTCGCAGACCCTATAAAGTATATATATTCTTGATCAGCATAAAAAATAAGTTGATCTAGCCCTGTCCGTCTGTCCGTCCGTCCGTCCGTCCCTCCGTCCGTCCGTCCGTCCGTCCGTATAAACGTCGAGATTTCGGAAACTACAAAAGCTAGAGAGCTGAAATTTCACATGAAAACTCGTATGTTACCTACGCAATACGAGTTTATTTTGTTTTTTCGATAACTCGTCCCATTTCCAAATTATCGATAAAAAATCGAAAATTCATTTACATTTTTTAGGTTTTTTGGGTATAACTTCTACACCGTTTTAGCTAGAGACTTCAACTTTATATATTTAGATAGATATTATGGATACGCAGATTTTGTAGTTTTGGATGCCACGCCTCCTTCGCCCCCAATTTGGAAAACACACATTTCAAATACTAGAGACTTGCAATTTGGCACATAGATAGATACTCTTAACCTACTCTGAAAATTTCATGAAGATCGTCCATTTAGAAATGGAGCTATAAGCGTCCAAAGTTCAGCCCAACCCACCCCCAAGACAAAGCAGCAACTGCGCAGTTAGCAGAGCGTGCGCTCATAAGTGCGTAAAGAAGAAGAGTATCACTTTTTTTAGCAACATAGAAAACGGCCCAAGATATTTTGTGTGTATATGTGCACACGCATACGAAAATTTATTTGCATTTCTCAACGTTGCTTGCATTTCCATTGTTATTTTAATTGTTTAAAAATTTTTAAAATATATAATGGAATGTAATGAGAGTTTCAGCATATGATCTACATATTCTATTTAACATTTTAGGTTTTTTTTAGATATCATAACTCTTTTACAATTAGCTTTACATGCACAAATATGTATGTATGTACGTACGATTGCAGCCACACGCTGATCTACGCTTGCACACATATACATACATACATACATATGTATGTATGTATGTGCGCCCGCAATGCGTCTTGCTGTGTCGCTGCCTTGCTTGCTGCGCCACATGGGTTTTGATGAGAAAACTTTATAGACTAATAATTCTGTTTCTAGATGGACAATCGTATTGATATGTTCCGATTAAGATTATGATATTCATATCTATATGCCAAACCAAACTGTATGTCTCTAGTATTTGAAATGCATTTTTTACACATTTGGGGGTGGTGGGGCGAGGTGGAGAGCGGAATCCAAAATCTGACAAAAACCGAAATTGTATTAAATTAGTATCTATATATATGCAGAAGACTTGGAGACTCTAACTCTAAAGATGAATTAGCTAGAATTTTATAACTGGTTCCCGATAAATTCGTTTATCGATAACTCTGCAAATTCACAAGTTATCGAATTTCTGAAACAAACTCGTACTGCGCGTGCAATATACGGACCTAACACAAAAAGAATGAACTCTCTATCTTTTGTATCTTCGGAAATCGACGCGTTCAAACATACGGACAGACGGACAGACGGACGGACAGACAAACGGACATGGCTATATCAACTTTTCTCGTCACCCTGATCAAGAATATATATACTTTATGGGGTCTGCCACGCTTCCTTCTACCTGTTACATACTTTTAACAAAACCATTATACCCTGATTTCCCATTTTCAATGGGTTCAGGGTATAAAAAGGGAATAGTCGATAACCTGCGCGTTATCTGAAGCCAAGCAATAAACATGTCATCCCTTAGCTGCAACAAGTAATAAAAATGTAACGAGAGACGTGAGAACGGCTTAGCGATCGAAAAGGGACACTTGACAAACATCTGTGGACTTGTGTGCATGGAATTAATTGTAGCCTTTCAGTGCCTGGAAGTATTTTTAAGTTCCCGCCACTTATTGCAATACTTGCAATACTTTGAACGAGACAGTAGTTAGACTAGTAAAAATGCAAGAAGAAATGTTGCGCATGCAGTCCAAAATACTGGACCTTCTCGTCGCGGCCGCTAATAATGTCTAATACAACAAACATTATATGTTGGAACGCCAGGGGGTTCTCCAACAGATGTGTGAGCTAGAACTTTTCGTCCAGCTTCACGATATCCACATTTTACTAATAAGCGAAACGCAAATTCTCAACGGCTTCGTGCCTAAACTCTTCCGCTATGCCTGCCACACAGCAACCTACCCTTCAACTACTCATAGGAGAGGCGGCTCCGCCATATTCGTCAGGGAAGACATTGAACATTTCGTCACCATCCCTGTTCGCTCTGCTTCTATTCAACTGGCTAGGGCAAGAGTAGCCACAGGGCTGGGTTATGTAGAGTTTGGAGCAATCTACTGCCCACCAAACAACCCACTGTCTCTGGCTACATCCACACAGATCATAGCCACTGGCAGTCCCACCCGATTCCCAGACCACAATAGGCAACGGCCTTCCTGTCTGGACTTCGGAATGTATAAGGGCATACCTCAATGGAAGCTGAAAATCGCCTCTCATAACGATCTCGACTCAGATCACCTGCCTTTGGTGATCTCGCTGGATGCCACTGTAAAATTCTACCCCCAGGCCGAAAGACTGATCAACAGGAACGTTGACGTGAACCTATTCAAGTTAATTCTAAACAATAAGATGCATCCCGAACTGGAGTTACATTCGAATCAGGATATTGACGATGCGCTGCACCTGTTTAGTGAGAATATTCGCTCCGCTGCCAAAGACGCGCAAAAAACTCGCCCGAGCCATGTCCTTCGCCAATGCGGCTCATTAATGCTCGCTTCGGATCTACGCTATCTACTGCAGCAAAAGCGCCGCTTGAGGAGAATCTACCAGCGTACTCTACACCCGATAGATAAATCCAACTGGAACAGAGTAGCTAACTCACTTAGATCTGAGTTGGCTCGTCAGCGAACGCAGATGTTTGAGGACATGCTGGACAATATGTCGACTGCAAAGGACGCAAAATTTAACCCCTGGAAAGCAACCAGGAATAGCAGACGACAAGCATTAAAGCAAGCTCCAATCAAAAATGGCCCGGATAGCTGGTGTCGATCAGACGAAGAGCAAGCTGAGGCTTTTGCCACTCACTTGGAGAGCCGTTTTCTGCCTTTCGCCTTAGCAACGCAAGAAGACATTGAGACAACCGAGCACTGACCACTCCACTACGCTCGATCTACCAGAGGAGCCATTCATCTTCGACGAGGTGGCATCTGTCATCAAGCAATTGAATCCAAACAACATGTAAATGGTTGACAGGAAACCCAGATCAACATGATCATCAAATTCTAATAAATAAGATAAACGAACAATTGGAAAATAATAATAAGCTACAGCTCGATCTACCAGAGGAGCTATTCATCTTCGACGAGGTGGCATCTGTCATCAAGCAATTGAACCCAAACAAGGCCCCGGGACATGACCAAATCTGCAACCGCACGTTGAGAGCGCTGCCGGATAGTGCTATCCTCGTTATGGTGCTAATTTTTAATGCCATAATGAGGCTTCAGTACTTTCCAGCACTATGGAAGATGGCACTTGTCTTGATGATACACAAGCCCGGCAAACCTGAGGAGAACCCCAGCTCCTACCGACCTATCAGTCTCCTACCTTCTTTATCGAAGGTCTGGGAAAGACTGGTCATCCGTCGGTTAGTGGCAGTTGCGGAGTCCAGAAACCTCATTCCGGATCAACAATTTGGTTTTCGCGCTGGGCACGGTACTATTGAACAGCTGCACAGGGTGACAGACCACATACTCCGAGCTTTCGATAAGGGAGAGCACTGCAACGCCATCTTTCTAGACATCGAACAAGCCTTCGATAGAGTATGGCATCCAGGACTGCTGCAGAAGATAAAGGAACAGCTGCCCTCTCAATACTTTACTCTGATCCGATCCTACTTGGAGGATCGTTCTTTCAAAGTAAAAGTAAAATCGAGCCAGTCCTCCACGTACTCAATTGCCGCTGGAGTTCCGCAGGGCAGTGTCCTGGCACCTTTTTTGTTCTGTTTGTTTATAGGTGATGTCCCTCTCCCTGACGCCTCAGGATATGGCCTATCCTCTAAAGCAACGTTCATGGCGACCTATGCAGACGATATATGTGTGCTGGTTTCCGCTAAGTGTAGCCACGCAGTGACAGAAATTCTGCAGGATTTTATGGACTCATTTGCACAATGGACTAGCAGCTGGAATATCAAAATCAGTGCCACAAAAAGCAAAAACCTTTGCTTCACGCTGAGAAGAGATGAGCCCACTGACGTTCATATAAACAATACCCCCCTTGAAAAAACCAGGGTTGTAAAATAGTTGAAGGTTATTCTGGATAGGCGTCTAACCTTCAAGCCCCATATCAAGGCAATTGCAGGCACCTGCCGCCCCCGTCTTAGGCAGATGTCCTGGATGCTTCATAGTAAAAGCAAGCTACCGTTGAAGAACAAGCGCAAGATACTGTCGTACATCATCACTCCAATCTGGAGGTACGGTGTGCAAATATAGGGAGTCGCCGCAAAGTCCAATAGACACAAGATCCAAGTTGTGCAAAACAAGGCTCTGCGTCAAATTACTGGCTGCCCCTGGTTCTTCCGGAACTCTGGGCTACATAGAGACCTCAACCTGGACACTGTTGGAGAACAAATCTCCTTCCATTCGAGTCGTTATAATGACAGCCTGAAGGTCCACGCCAACCGGCTCGTAAAAAAGCTGCCAACCTCCAGACCCATCAGAAGGCTAAGAAGACGCCAGTTCGGAAACCTTCTCAATACCACTGCAACTTAGTTTTAGCCTACTCTGTATATATGTTTAAATTGTATCAATAATTGTAAACCTGTGATGTTAATTGTGTGATCCAAGGGGGATAATGGAGATAATGGAGTAGAAAGATGCTCCGGTGCTTCCTACCAGAAAATCTGCGTATCCATAATATCTATCTAAATATATAAAGTTGAAGTCTCTAGCTAAAACGGTGTAGATGTTATACCAAAAAAACCTAAAAAATGGAAACGAATTTTTTATCGATAATTTGGAAATGGGACGAGTTATCGAAAAAACAAAATAAACTCGTATTGCGTAGCTAACATATGAGTGTTCATGTGAAATTTCAGCTCTCTAGCTTTGGTAGTTTCCGAAATCTCGACGTTCATACGGAGGGACGGACGGACAGACGGACGAACGGACGGACGGACGGACAGACGGACAGGGCTAGATCAACTTATTTTTTTATGCTGATCAAGAATATATATACTTTATGGGGTCTGCGACGTCGCCTTCTGCCTGTTACATACATTTTCACAAAACCATTATACCCTGAATTCCCATTTACAATGGGTTCAGGGTATAAAAAGGAAGACGATGACGGTCGATATTCCAAAAAGGCTCTCTTTTTCTTTCTGCCCTATGCTTTTTACTCTCTGCTCTCTTCTCACAAAAATATATGTATGCTGGCACAAACAGCATGCAGCTCACAAAAATTGAAATTTCTTTTCGACGCGATCCCATTGGTTCCCTTCTGAGCGAAGAGTATACCGAATACTTAAACTGCTTTGCCATGCTCATGCAAAATGTTAGCGTTTTTATGATTATTTGTGGAAAGGGTATGAAAGTGTTGATGTGCATATCGAATATTATTTCCCGATGACCATACCCACACACATTTACACTTCCTCGCTATATGTGTAGGCATTTATGTGCCTGTGTGCGATATTCTGGCTGTCTATAGCACTATTAACACCCCAGCAGTTGATGTTCGTTCGGTTGGGTAGCTTGCATACGCACACACATACACATACACATTTACACTTCCTTGCTATATGTGTAGGCATTTATGTGCCTGTGTGCGATACACTTGCTGCATGTAGCAATTCTAATTTCCCAGCTATTGCTGTGTGGTAGCTGATGTGAGCCTACACACACACATACATATTCTTTATTACCTGTTGATCAGTTATCATTTGTTCTTTAATATGTAGTACCAGATTTGACCCTATAGGCAAAAATGGCACATGTTATTCCGTTCAAAGCGGAATGATTTTGCCATCAACAAGTTTTTTCTCCCGACCCTAAAAGTAAAAACCCGAGCTAATACGAAGTTGAGTGGGGTGCCAATGTCAAAAAATAAATGTGCACATTCATTTGTTCCAGTTGTCCAGTCTATGTGTTGTATGTTGTTATGGCAGCAAACCCCACGCGGCAAAGCATGTATAATTTGTTACGCGTGGAAAATCGAAACGAAGCATTCATGGAATATTATTCGTTCGAAGGAGGGCTCAGGGTAGTCGTAGTCGAGCAGCACTGTTAAAAGACACTAGGTTATGCAAAGGGCAGTTCCGTTACTTTTGATGTTAACTAACAGACCCTGTGTGACTTGGTGTGCTTGGTTATTCAATTGGATACGTGGCGGGCACTGGGGCAAATATCCTCCAAGTGCTCATAAGTAACCAAAATAAGTTGTTTTGCAACGAATTTGAATAGTAAGAACCATAAAAATGATCAATCCTTACTCATAGTCGAAGTCATATCAGGTAAGCTGCTGCTCACACCTGCTTCCATGTCAAGAAAAAAAGCCCAAAGACCGAAATAAAATGTATGTATTAATTAAAAAACCTAAAAAGGACTAAGAGTCTAAGTAGTCAAACATACAGAAATAGATAATCTGGCTGAACAAGCCATCAGAAATCTTGGTAGAAGCTAACAATGCCGCACCCAATCTTTGACCAACAAATTTCTAATATGATGAATGAATATGATAGATATAATAATGTTGATTGATGGAAAACGATTAATATATGTTAATACTACTTACTTTTGTAATAAAAAGTCATTTAAAATAAAGTTTAAGTTATATAAGACGAAGATATTGGCGGTTAATCGAATTACCTTCAGCAATAACTGCCTAGAAAACGGCTTAGAATACAAAATTTTCAAAAACTCTTATATTGTCAGATTCATGAATCTATATAAAACTCATAATTTGCAACTTGAATCGCCTTAATTTAGTCTACTAGTTTTAAGATAGTTAACAGTGCCGAAATTGACTAATTTTCATACAAACTTAAGCGCGTCAGACCCCGTGTGACGGTTCACTGTTAACTTAACAGACCGCTTTGCATAACCTAGTGTTACTCAATCGTAGTCGAGCAGTCTCGAGTACAGCTTTCTTACTTGTTCTTACTTGTTTTTTTCTGGTACACCAAATTCAAACTGGACCGAAATCGGGCATGAATTCACATTTTTAATTTTGGGGCTCTCGGTAACGGATTTTCTATTACATTCCTTACAGCCTTGGTATATCCTCAGTGTGTTCGCTTTTTATACTTTGCTCCCGAAGGGGAAAAAATATATTGGGTTTGTGCAATGTCCGTCTTGCTGTCCGTCCGTCTGTCCGTCCGTCTGTCCGTCTGTCCGTATGAACGCAATATTTTTCGGCGCTATTAGAGCTAGAGACTTGAAATTTTAAACATATACTCATATATGTCCCCGAATTATAAAGTGTTAAAATTTTCCCGATCCGCCCACTAGGGGCGTGGCAAATCGGAAAACTCTTCCGCCCATAGTCAAGTTATCATACTAGATGATGAGCTAGAGAGTTGCAATTTGAAATGTATACTCGGGGTGACAACCCAAGTTCAAAAAGCTATGGCGGATATATCTACGCCCATTGGGGGCGTGGCAAATCGGGAAATACGTCTCTTCTACACCGTTAAAGCTAGAACGCTGAAATTTTTCATGTGAGTTAATGTTATGATTCTAATAAGATCGATCAAAAAGTTATATGTCTACGCCCATTGGGGGCGTGGCAAATCGGCAAAGAAGTTTGTTGTGCATAATTCAACTGCATAATTCATGCATTTAATAGCTTAGTAGCAATTGCTATGATGGCAGAAAGCATTTTAACATAAATATAATAATATTAATGAATTTAAAAAATAAAATTTATAAGTTTTCGATTAATAAATAAAAAGTTTCCAACGGGATTCGAACCTAGGTCTTTTGAAAACAACATGTAATCGTTAGCTAAACCTAAATAAATTCACAGCTGATCAGCTAACCAGCTGATCAGCAGCTTGTGACAAAACAAAACAATACAATCGCACTTCTTACAATATGTATACACACTTGGATGTGTATACACAAATACAAACATCTGTGTACATACATACATACATATATGCATGCATAGAAAAACTGCTTGCCAAGCAGCGTGGCAAATCGGAAAAGTTGTTTTAGTTTTAGATTAAATGCACAATTCATATGCGTATGTTTATAAATTATTATCAATTGGCAGCAAGCATTTTATAATAAATATACAAATATAAAAAAAATTAAAAAATAATAATTTTTGAAAAAAAAAAGTTTTTTGCGGGATTCGAACCCACGCACCCAAGTATAGCTTGCATAGCGCTTACCATCAGCGCCACTGACCTAATATGATCTGTGTTAACTAAAACCAAATAAGGCATTGCTAGAGCGTCTCTGACGAAACTAAAGTAACGATCGAAAAATTCCCAATTCAGGCACAATTCTTAGAATATTCTGGCATGCAAACTTTTGTATGTATACATAGAAAATTGTGTATACTCGTATAGTGTGTACATGTGTAAATCTGTATGTATGTGTAGGGAAAACGTTTGTTGCTTGCCATGTACGTTTGCTAATTGCCGAAATATTTCGTTAATTAAATGTTTATTAAATAAATAAGATGCACCTATGGGAACAAAGTATATCGCTGTTAGTTGCGCCTAACTGCAACGTTCTTACTTGTTATATCCTGAAGCCATTGAAAATGGGAATTCAGGGTACAATGAATTTGTGAAAATGTATGTAACAGGCAGAAGGAGACGTCGCAGAAGCCATAAAGTATATATATTCTTGATCAGCACATACAAATAATTTGATATAGCCTGGCCCGTCTTTCCCTCCGTCTGTATGAACCTCGAGATATCGGAAACTACAAAAGCTAGAGCTTTTCGTTTATAACCCGTTCAAAAATGTTTTGTTACTAAATTAATTATAGTTATTTTTATACCCTGAACCCATTGAAAATGGGAATTCAGGGTATAATGGTTTTGTGAAAATGTATGTAACAGGCAGAAGGCGACGTCGCAGACCCCATAAAGTATATATATTCTTGATCAGCATAAAAAAATAAGTTGATCTAGCCCTGTCCGTCTGTCCGTCCGTCCGTCTGTATGAACGTCGGATTTCGGAAACTACAAAAGCTAGAGAGCTGAAATTTCACATGAACACTCATATGTTAGCTACGCAATACGAGTTTATTTTGTTTTTTCGATAACTCGTCCCATTTCCAAATTATCAATAAAAATTCGTTTACATTTTTTAGGTTTTTTGGGTATAACTTCTACACCGTTTTAGCTAGATTTCAACTTTATATATTTAGATAGAAATTATGGATACGCAGATTTTGTAGTTTTCAGATTTTGGATGCCACGCCTTCTTCGCCCCCAATTTGGAAAAAACGCTTTTCAAATACTAGAGATTTGCAATTTGGCATAGAGGTAGATGTAGATACTCTTGATCTACTCTAAAAATTTCATGAAGATCGTCCATTTAGAAATGGAGTTATAAGCGTCCAAAGTTCAGCCCAACCCACCCCCAAGACAAAGCAGCAACTGCGCAGTTAGCAGAGCGTGCGCTCATAAGTGCGTAAAGAAGAAGAGTATCACTTTTTTGCAGGGTTCAGGGAATTTCGTAGTCGAGCAGTCTCGACTAGAGCCTTCTTACTTGTTATTTATTAAACATGTATAAGAATGAATGCATATGTATGCATATAAACATACAAGCCATATGCATTGGGAAGTAGATTTGACAGTCTACAAGGTCGAACAAATCTAAGACAGTTCCCACAATTCTAAGTCCGAGGTCTACAAGAACAACAAACTGCAAATGTTGGGCCCTACAATTGCTACAGGCAGCAATAGTTTCCCACACAGTCACATAAATGCTCATACATGACGCAAGACACTGTAAATGAGTGTGTGTATAAATTAGAAAATCTTTAAGTCTTTTAATTAAAAAAAACATCATTTATTTCTGAGAGTTGGATTAGAACTAACTTAAGAGCGATTTACAATGTTTTAATGAAACCTATGTTATGCAGGCGTCGCTGCTGACGTCGCTGCGCCTGTTGCTACCGCTGATGTCGTGCCTTGCTGCTATTGGTTGGTGATCGCCATTGGTCAATGCTGCCGCCGTGGAGTTGCACTTGTTGTGCAATTCGCAGGGTGTCGTCTTGCATCCGTTGGTCCCACGGTTAATGGCCTAAAGAGTGCGCGATCAGCGCACGTGGCCTTTGCCTCGTTCCCTCTGTAGTCTGCACCGAATGGGTGGTGCATTTTTGGGTGTCCAGTTACTGTCGCCGGTCACACGGTGGGTTGCTGATAATGTTGGGTCAGCTTGCTTTGGCTCTTACGCAACTTATGTTGTTTTGGCTAAGTTGCTTATGTGTTGCTGCATATGTTGTTGTTGTTTTATTTGGGTTTGACATACAGGGTGTTAACTCTTCCCCCTTTAAATGCGACCGTCCTCGGTTGCTACGTAAACTCCTGCTGGTGTGCTGTCGGTAACCATTTGTTTGTTGTCTAGAGTCTTTCTTTTGATTCTTCGAGTTCGATGAATACTCCCATTATAATTAATAATAGGATGCTGAGTGACGTGTAGCCGATAGTAGCCTGCACAGTCTCTGCTGTTAATTGGAACACTGGGGGTTCTGGTTCCGCGGCTCGTACCTCTTCCGTTTTGTAGGTCGTTTCGCCGATCCTTACTGTAGAGTTGCGGTATTGTATAAGGAATGTGCCTTGGAGTTTATATGTTTTGTCATCCAGTGTGACTGATCCGTTGAATCCGTTCAGCAAAAGGGTACCCGGAAGTATTTCTTCGAAGTCCGGAACGTGTTGATTGTTTATAATGGTGCATTCAGGTTTTTTAAGATTAAGCAGGGCATATAGACAGGTATCATTACTTAGATTTAATAGTTTATCTCTATTACATATTGTTCTTTCATTGTGATTTTCACAAGGTTCTTTTATTGCAAATGTTTCATTATTGTTACATTCTATTAAATTCTCGAATTTTATGTCATTTATGATTTTGCCATTTTTTACTGCTTTAACTTTAAGAGTTTTACATTTGTCTGTACTAATCATGGGAATACTTATAATATAAATTAAATTTTTTTCCATTTGTGGCTAGTTTTACTTCAGCAAATTCTAAGAGTTCTTCTATGTTAAAAAACAGATTATTTTCTTTTGTAAAAATTTCTTCGATTACTTTAGTTTCTACTGCTGAAAAAATGAATGAATTAATAGTATTTGTTTTTGCCCATGTTATTGCTAGTAGGATATTAGTTATTTCTTCTTTTACTAGTTGAATTTTTTATTTTAGGACATTTGCTTTTTGGTTAATAACCTCTTCTGAATTTTGCGTTAATTTGATGATTTTATTAGTAATATTACCTAATTCATTAATTTTGTCGTTTATTAAACGATTAATAATAACTTGCTTATTATTGTTTTCCAATTGTTCGTTTATCTTATTTATTAAAATTTGATGATCATGTTGATCTGGGTTTCCTGCCAACCATTTCCATGCTGTTCCTATAGCTTCAATAGCTCTTTTAAATTTGAGTTGAGGTCTAAGTCTTCTCAAGTCGTTTTTGATTTGGGATAATTCATACGAAATGAATGGGTGAAGGGAATGATCTGTAGGAAGTGAGTGTAGTGATTCGTTCAATGATGAGTAAATTTCGCTGTATTTGTCTAGATCAAATATATGGATGATTTTGAAAGTGCTGTCTTGTTTAGCTGCCAATCCTGTGACTATTGAGATGATTTGCGAATTGGAATAGTCGAGGACAGTGGTTATCCCCAAGCATGTTGGTAAAATGATCCTGTAAGTTAAGTTCGAATATTATTTTTGTGAACTGTTTTGCCTGAAACTGTTTTAATAGTTGAATTCATGTTTTCTGCTACTATTTCTTTTTTGTATCTGGGTGTGAGTTTTGAGCCTAAACGTTTATTGATTTTAACATGGATTATATCTCCTGGTTCGTAGTTTCTCATTTCATTCTTGTTCTTATTATGGTATTCTAAATCGGCTTTTTGTTTGGCTAGGATTTTGTCTGATATTATTTTTCTATTTTCTGCTGTTTTCTCTGGATTGTTAGGAACTGCTGTGCCAAGGAACGTATCAATTGGTTTTTTTCCGGTTACTGAGTGGTAAAAAGTATTGTATTCTTGTACTGCCTTAAAAAGTGTGTCTGTAAAGCTCATATCTGTGTTGTCTTTTTTTAAACATGTCATTATTTCTGATAAAGTGGAGTGGAATCTTTCTATTTGGCCATTACTTGTTGAATTATAGGGTGGTGTTGTGTGTATTTGGATACCAAGTTGATCTCGTAGTAAGAATTTTATTGAAGCTGAATTTAGAGCTTTTTCGTTATCGATTATGATAACTTTCGGCATGCCGAATGCTATTAGTATTTTTCTCTAAGCGGAATTTTTATATCTTCTGCAGCTCTAGATTTTAGGATTTTGACTTGAACGTATTTAGAGAATTTATCAATGCTAGTTAATATGGTGTTTCTTTCTGTCATGTAGATATCAATGTGAACGATTTCGCCTGGAAATTTTGGAATTGGTGTTGCTTGAATTTCGGAATTTGGGGGGTGTCTGTCGTATTTTGACTCTTTGCATGTCAAACATGATTTAACGATTTCTTTAACTTTTTTTGATAGTTGTGGGAAAAATGATTTTTCTAAAATTTTTATTTTCAAAAGCGTTCCTATGAGCTCGTGTGTGTTCCTGAGTAATTATTTCGTTCTGTATATTTATGTCGGTGACGTCCTCTACTTTTCTCTGAGTGTATCTAATTTTATAAGAGGAGAAATGGGTTGGGTAGAATTCCTGTATTTTTCCCATAATATGTTCGGGAGTAAACAGCCCGTTAACAATTCTTGGGTCAAGTCGTTCTTTGAAGATGTCGATTAGCTCTTGTTCTGTATAGTGTGGTCGAGTTACTATGTGTCTGTGATATGTGGGGAATGGTATTTGAAATTGGTAATCAGATTTTTCGCCAATTGATATAAAAATTTGATTTTTAAACACATTGATGGGAACTTCTATTGCAGGGATTAAGTTGTGCGATGAGCTTTCGTCGCTCATGATTGTAGCTTCGATACTGTGGTTTTCAGTTACTGGATTTCTTGACAATGCGTCTGCTACTACGTTAGTGGTGAAAGTCAATTTTTGGTCTATTGTCTTTGTGTGACTGTCGGACATGTGTTCGGTTCGAATTTTTATGTTGTTAATCGCTTGCGCGGGTAATTGTCTAATTCGAATTTTAGTTTTAGTGTTTACTATCAGAATATCATTTCGCACATCTATAACAACGTTAAGTTGTTTCATTGTATCGTTGCCTAAGATACCATGAAAAGTTTTTAGTGTAGGTAGTACAAAAAATTTAATTGGGGTGTCGTCGAGACTAAACAAGTTAAGAAAAATATGATGTGTGATAGCTATCTGTCCGGCAATTGTGTTGGCAAAGAATGTGTCTTGATTTTTTTTTTTTTTTTTATGTGTTGCAAAAGATGGTTGGATATAGTTCTGATTAGAGCCTGTGTCAATGAGGAAATTCAATAATTTGCCGTCCCTCGTTTTACACTGAAAATATGGCAACGAGGAACGATTTAGACTAAAAAATTTATGTCCGAGGTATCTGTTATTTGATTACCATCATTTGAATAGGTTTCACCTTCATATGGTAGATCAGTAATACCATGCTCTTCTATAGCAGTGTTGTAACTTTGTTCGTTCATGTAACTCGAATAAGCTTCCAAGTAAGCTTCGGCGTATGCATTTGCATAGTCGTCGGCTTCGTTGATGACCTGTTCGTTCGTGTTCAGTCCTTGGACTTCCCCTGTGTTTATATGGAATTGTCGTTGGAATTTATTTGGGGTTTGGTCTATTTTATCAAATAAAGGTCTTTTTATAGCGTTTTGATTATTATCTGGTCTGTTCATGTAATTAATATTTCGGGTTCTGACCGATGGATCGACTTCCATTGGTTGTACAGCGGGTTGTGGTTTAGGGGCTATTGGTCTTGGTGGTGACATGTTGAGTTGAGAAAATGCTCGTGTAAGGTTATCAATGGTTTGGGATAGGCTAGGACAGGTTTTATCGAAAGTGAAAATTTTGTTTGAGTTTATGAGGAATCTTATCCCCTAATTTTTCTTATAGTGCAGATAGGGAAAATGGGGGTGGTATGGCTTGGAAATTTTCTTAATTTACGTTTGAGTTTGTTTGGTGTATTTTTTACTGCTTTAACTTTAAGAGTTTTACATTTGTCTGTACTAATCATGGGAATACTTATAATATAAATTAAATTTTTTTCCATTTGTGGCTAGTTTTACTTCAGCAAATTCTAAGAGTTCTTCTATGTTAAAAAACAGATTATTTTCTTTTGTAAAAATTTCTTCGATTACTTTAGTTTCTACTGCTGAAAAAATGAATGAATTAATAGTATTTGTTTTTGCCCATGTTATTGCTAGTAGGATATTAGTTATTTCTTCTTTTACTAGTTGAATTTTTTATTTTAGGACATTTGCTTTTTGGTTAATAACCTCTTCTGAATTTTGCGTTAATTTGATGATTTTATTAGTAATATTACCTAATTCATTAATTTTGTCGTTTATTAAACGATTAATAATAACTTGCTTATTATTGTTTTCCAATTGTTCGTTTATCTTATTTATTAAAATTTGATGATCATGTTGATCTGGGTTTCCTGCCAACCATTTCCATGCTGTTCCTATAGCTTCAATAGCTCTTTTAAATTTGAGTTGAGGTCTAAGTCTTCTCAAGTCGTTTTTGATTTGGGATAATTCATACGAAATGAATGGGTGAAGGGAATGATCTGTAGGAAGTGAGTGTAGTGATTCGTTCAATGATGAGTAAATTTCGCTGTATTTGTCTAGATCAAATATATGGATGATTTTGAAAGTGCTGTCTTGTTTAGCTGCCAATCCTGTGACTATTGAGATGATTTGCGAATTGGAATAGTCGAGGACAGTGGTTATCCCCAAGCATGTTGGTAAAATGATCCTGTAAGTTAAGTTCGAATATTATTTTTGTGAACTGTTTTGCCTGAAACTGTTTTAATAGTTGAATTCATGTTTTCTGCTACTATTTCTTTTTTGTATCTGGGTGTGAGTTTTGAGCCTAAACGTTTATTGATTTTAACATGGATTATATCTCCTGGTTCGTAGTTTCTCATTTCATTCTTGTTCTTATTATGGTATTCTAAATCGGCTTTTTGTTTGGCTAGGATTTTGTCTGATATTATTTTTCTATTTTCTGCTGTTTTCTCTGGATTGTTAGGAACTGCTGTGCCAAGGAACGTATCAATTGGTTTTTTTCCGGTTACTGAGTGGTAAGAAGTATTGTATTCTTGTACTGCCTTAAAAAGTGTGTCTGTAAAGCTCATATCTGTGTTGTCTTTTTTTAAACATGTCATTATTTCTGATAAAGTGGAGTGGAATCTTTCTATTTGGCCATTACTTGTTGAATTATAGGGTGGTGTTGTGTGTATTTGGATACCAAGTTGATCTCGTAGTAAGAATTTTATTGAAGCTGAATTTAGAGCTTTTTCGTTATCGATTATGATAACTTTCGGCATGCCGAATGCTATTAGTATTTCTCTAAGCGGAATTTTTATATCTTCTGCAGCTCTAGATTTTAGGATTTTGACTTGAACGTATTTAGAGAATTTATCAATGCTAGTTAATATGGTGTTTCTTTCTGTCATGTAGATATCAATGTGAACGATTTCGCCTGGAAATTTTGGAATTGGTGTTGCTTGAATTTCGGAATTTGGGGGGTGTCTGTCGTATTTTGACTCTTTGCATGTCAAACATGATTTAACGATTTCTTTAACTTTTTTTGATAGTTGTGGGAAAAATGATTTTTCTAAAATTTTTATTTTCAAAAGCGTTCCTATGAGCTCGTGTGTGTTCCTGAGTAATTATTTCGTTCTGTATATTTATGTCGGTGACGTCCTCTACTTTTCTCTGAGTGTATCTAATTTTATAAGAGGAGAAATGGGTTGGGTAGAATTCCTGTATTTTTCCCATAATATGTTCGGGAGTAAACAGCCCGTTAACAATTCTTGGGTCAAGTCGTTCTTTGAAGATGTCGATTAGCTCTTGTTCTGTATAGTGTGGTCGAGTTACTATGTGTCTGTGATATGTGGGGAATGGTATTTGAAATTGGTAATCAGATTTTTCGCCAATTGATATAAAAATTTGATTTTTAAACACATTGATGGGAACTTCTATTGCAGGGATTAAGTTGTGCGATGAGCTTTCGTCGCTCATGATTGTAGCTTCGATACTGTGGTTTTCAGTTACTGGATTTCTTGACAATGCGTCTGCTACTACGTTAGTGGTGAAAGTCAATTTTTGGTCTATTGTCTTTGTGTGACTGTCGGACATGTGTTCGGTTCGAATTTTTATGTTGTTAATCGCTTGCGCGGGTAATTGTCTAATTCGAATTTTAGTTTTAGTGTTTACTATCAGAATATCATTTCGCACATCTATAACAACGTTAAGTTGTTTCATTGTATCGTTGCCTAAGATACCATGAAAAGTTTTTAGTGTAGGTAGTACAAAAAATTTAATTGGGGTGTCGTCGAGACTAAACAAGTTAAGAAAAATATGATGTGTGATAGCTATCTGTCCGGCAATTGTGTTGGCAAAGAATGTGTCTTGATTTTTTTTTTTTTTTGATGTGTTGCAAAAGATGGTTGGATATAGTTCTGATTAGAGCCTGTGTCAATGAGGAAATTCAATAATTTGCCGTCCCTCGTTTTACACTGAAAATATGGCAACGAGGAACGATTTAGACTAAAAAATTTATGTCCGAGGTATCTGTTATTTGATTACCATCATTTGAATAGGTTTCACCTTCATATGGTAGATCAGTAATACCATGCTCTTCTATAGCAGTGTTGTAACTTTGTTCGTTCATGTAACTCGAATAAGCTTCCAAGTAAGCTTCGGCGTATGCATTTGCATAGTCGTCGGCTTCGTTGATGACCTGTTCGTTCGTGTTCAGTCCTTGGACTTCCCCTGTGTTTATATGGAATTGTCGTTGGAATTTATTTGGGGTTTGGTCTATTTTATCAAATAAAGGTCTTTTTATAGCGTTTTGATTATTATCTGGTCTGTTCATGTAATTAATATTTCGGGTTCTGACCGATGGATCGACTTCCATTGGTTGTACAGCGGGTTGTGGTTTAGGGGCTATTGGTCTTGGTGGTGACATGTTGAGTTGAGAAAATGCTCGTGTAAGGTTATCAATGGTTTGGGATAGGCTAGGACAGGTTTTATCGAAAGTGAAAATTTTGTTTGAGTTTATGAGGAATCTTATCCCCTAATTTTTCTTATAGTGCAGATAGGGAAAATGGGGGTGGTATGGCTTGGAAATTTTCTTAATTTACGTTTGAGTTTGTTTGGTGTATTTGATTAAGTTTAGTTCGAGATCCTGTCGGCACATACACAGTTGCGTAGTACTCTACGAACGGAATCTATAGAGTTGTAGCGCTCAATTTTATTTTTATTTTTTAATTGTTTCACGATAGTGAAAATACACAGTTTACTCCGTTTATATAGACACAATCTTCGACGAGAACGCTGTAGCTGTCGTGCAGGTACTTTTGGTGGTTCGTCCGAATGTTCTTTGTTTAAGCGGTTGTCGCGTTCACTAAGTCGCTGGTTTAAGAGGATCTTTCGCGAACAGCAGCTAAGTAGGCGCTCTGTTTTTCGACACGTAAACTTTTATGTGGTTTAAATTCACTGTCCCTGCTCGGGCGCCAATTAGAAAATCTTTAAGTCTTTTAATTAAAAAAAACCATCATTTATTTCTGAGAGTTGGATTAGAACTAACTTAAGAGCGATTTACAATGTTTTAATGAAACCTATGTTATGCAGGCGTCGCTGCTGACGTCGCTGCGCCTGTTGCTACCGCTGATGTCGTGCCTTGCTGCTATTGGTTGGTGATCGCCATTGGTCAATGCTGCCGCCGTGGAGTTGCACTTGTTGTGCAATTCGCAGGGTGTCGTCTTGCATCCGTTGGTCCCACGGTTAATGGCCTAAAGAGTGCGCGATCAGCGCACGTGGCCTTTGCATCGTTCCCTCTGTAGTCTGCACCGAATGGGTGGTGCATTTTTGGGTGTCCAGTTACTGTCGCCGGTCACACGGTGGGTTGCTGATAATGTTGGGTCAGCTTGCTTTGGCTCTTACGCAACTTATGTTGTTTTGGCTAAGTTGCTTATGTGTTGCTGCATATGTTGTTGTTGTTTTATTTGGGTTTGACATACAGGGTGTTAACTTATACTCATCGCAAAAAGTATTGCTTAAACACATCAGCGTTTTCATACCCTTCCCAAAAATAATCACGAAAACACTAAAATTTTGTATGAGCATGGCAAACTTTTTTAAGAATTTGGAATACTCTTACTCAGAAGCAAATCGCGATTCGCGGACAAATTTCAATTTTTGTGCGCTGCTGTCTTGTGCCTACGTACAAATACATACATATGTACTTATATATATGAGACGCATAGAGAGAGTGAGTGTAAGGAAAGATTATTTGTATTAATAAATGTTTATTTACAGCGTGATGTCGTTTTAGTCTTCTCTTAGTGCAAGTGCGACGACTGAAAGCTGCTGTACCTAGGCGCCTGGCCAGACTGTTTGGATGGGAATTTAGTCTTTCTTGATATCTATTGGTCACTTCCTGGATTTTGTCTCCAATTTTAGTAACCTTGAGATCTCTTTCTATATCCCTGGGTCTCATGTACCAGGGAGCCCCCATGATCTTCCTCAATGTTTGTAGTGGCGCTGGACTAGCTAAAGTCAAGCATTTTTATAAATACACTTGCTCACATAACTCTCCGTACACCCAAGAAAATATTTGTTTTTTGACCATAAGTTTGACCATTAATAGCGCTCGATATAAACAAGATATTCCATTTTTTCTTTTTTTATTAGTTTCCTTAGTTATTAAACTTAATATTTAATATCACTTCATTTATGAAAACAAAAAACTAAAGCATAATATAACTATTTAAAAAAAACCTTATCAAAGAAAGTCTGCGTACATACTTAGAATTCTGCGTACAATGAGGGAATTCGCGATTACCGTTAACTTTTTCAGCTTTTTCTTTTTGTTAATTATTATTATTTTCTCGGATATTTGCAAGCACATTTTTTCAATTTTCTGCGTTTGTCGCATTATGGTGACCAAGGAAAAAGAGATCTTTATTGAAGAGCGTAAATTAATTTTAAAATTTCGTTTAGAGGGCAAATCCTGGCGAGAAATCGGGCGATTGGTTGGCAGAACTCATTCCTCATGTCAGAGAGTGTACGACAACTACATTTCAACAGGCTCCATATGATATAAGCCCCAATCTGGCCGTCCTTCGTTGCTGATAGGCAAGGAGATAAAGCGAATTGTTCAGCTGGTGCCTCCAAATCCATAGATTACTGCCCAACAAGGAAGTCTTACAGTCGCGGAACATTTAAACAAAACGTTGTCCGATCAAACTGTTCGCCGCATTTGGAAGGAAGTGGGGTATAATGGAAGAGTTGCCCGTAGGATGCCCAATATTTCAAAGGCAAGCAAACTAAAGCGTATGGACTTCGCTAATGAGCACATTACCAAGCAGACTAGCTTCTGGAACAATGTCATATTTTGGGTTCAGAGCAAGTTTTGTATATTTGGAATTAAGGGGATCAGATTTGCGACCAGATCGCATTAGCCAAATCATTGCCAATTGGAAAGTTCATTTTAATGGGAAAACGGCTTTATCGGTAGACGATTTTATTTATCGAGCAGAAGCTCTTACGCATCTGACTCTTGAAGGCAACTTTGAGTTGTTGTCTAGGTACGCTAGCAACCTTTTTGAGGGAAATGCGAATGAATGGTTCTGGCGTTTTCACAAAAGCGTGCCCGAGATTCGTTGGCATCAACTTTGTTACGCACTTCGGGATCAATTCAAAGATGATAGAACGGACATACATATTCCAGCTACTATCGATAGGCGTAAGCAAAAGATAGGCGAACCCTTCGATGAGTTCCATGAGGCCGTTGTTGCACTTTCGGACAAACTTTCGAGTCCCATGCGTGAGTCATCGTTGCTACAAATTCTTCGTAGCAATTTTCTCCCAGAGATTCAGCACGAACTACTCTATGAAAAAATTGAGAGTTGCCCAGTGGCGACATTTGGTGCGCACACACGAAATCTTTTTACAAAGCGTTGGCAAACCATTAGTAACTCGGCCACATCCTATACCAATGCCACGTCGCACAATAAGTGGAATTTCAATAGAACACGAGTTCATTGATGAGGAAGAAGATAGTCCAGAAATATAAGCAGTAAATTTACTGTGCTGGAATTGTAATGCGACAGGGCACAGGTACCAAGATTGTACGGCAGAACGACGCATATTTTATTATGGTTGTGGCAAGCCCGACACGTACAAGCCTTCGTGCCAGAAATGCAAAAACTTTTCAAAAAACTTGTCAGCTCGTGCACCGTCGACCAGTGCACGCAAACAAATGAAGTCGAAATCAACCAACACATAATTACGATTTTTTTGGACTCAATTTAATCTTCTTCCATTGGAGGTGGTACCCAATACTCATAATATGTCCTCTATAGAGGATCAGAACCTAAAACCACGCTCAGCCACGCAGCACCAATTACTGTTGAAACGCGTTAATTTGTTTCCGTCTTTTGCTAAGCCCCAGTTAAGTCGAACACCTATTTTCACATGAGATTAATTAATAATTAAACAACTGCATTTTTTGCAGGGCCGTTTAATTGGTAAATACTATGCAAAAGATCTAAAGCAATAACAGTCGAGTCCAGCGTGAATCACCCTATGAGTGTGATTTTTATAGGGGGGTTTTGTAGTGGCGCTGGACTAGCTAAAGTCAAGCATTTTTATAAATTTGTCGGAGTGCTAGTATGATTGTTATCTTGGTCTTCAGACATTGTCACTTTTATAAATTGCCTATGGCGAATAATCCTGAGAGCACCGTCTACTTCCACTGTCTAATTATTAATGCCTTCAACATCAATACCACATCGCTCACACACATTCTATTGTAATAGAATAAATAGCGATCTCTTTCTGTCTCAGTGACTCAAGATTGCACACACAACAATTATCTCCTGTGCAACTCTTTCCTCAAACCTCCTTCAAACCTTATTTGGTCACGTACGCCACTTAGAACCTTACGCAACATTTCTGCATATTTGCATCGAACAACGCTGACCATCTGGCGAATAACGGAACAAAGCGCATTCACCAATTGTCAAATATGTTCGGCTAGTTTACTGTCGTTTACTAATTGCGCCTCGACACGGCCATACTGACACTTACACGTCCTCGTGTACTCAACATTTGAATCATACTCGTATTACGTAATCAATAATGTTTCAATATTTCACTTATCCAACTTTAAATAATAATCTTTTATTTCTTGTGACCGAAATTTCAAAATTAAATTATTATTTTAATTATCATCTCACTCATTTTTTTTTTTTTTGATTCTACTGAACCACCTCGGCCATACTGACCATAACACGACCTCGTGTATTCCACAAAAATGCCTTGCTGCATTAATCATTTCATTTATCTTATAAATTTCTTGATTACAACTGTTATCACGTCACAGCGTCATACAAAACTTTATCTTCCTCTTCTAGTCTCACGTCTAATTACTCTTTAACTTAGCTTTCTTTGAGGTTTTACTTCATTATCATAAACCACTCTGGTTTTGCTTTACATTGATTTTGCACTATCAATCATACAACTCTTCAGGTATCCATACATACAGTCTCATTCATTATCGTAAACCCAACTGGTTTCTTTTCACATCATCTTATGCGCCACACGCCATGATCAAAACATTAGTTTTGCACTTGTGCTTGCATTATGACCAATTCTCTCAACATTTGTTATCAGCCTTTCAGGCATCCATACTGTCTCTTGCAACAGTTTCACTCTCAATAATTCGCTACTGTCTCTTTCAACAGTTTCTCAGGTTTTTATACTGCCTCTTTCAACAGTTTCTCAAGTTTTTATACTGCCTCTTTCAACAGTTTCTCAAGTTTTTATACTGCCTCTTTCAACAGTTTCTCAATTTTTATACTGCCTCTTTCAACAGTTTCTCAATCATTCCATACTGTCTCTTTCAACAGCTTTTTCATTCATTCCATACTGTCTCTTGTAAAGCGGCTCGCCGGCGAACCGCTTCACAGCGGAATATATTTGTAGTATATAAGCAGAGGATTTGTAGAGTGTAAGGGATAGACATATTTTCGTAGACATGTAAGAAACACATATATATTAAATAGTATATAAGTCGAGGAAAGCCACTCTTTGTTTATTAACTTTTTTATTATTTTGAAATATGATCACAGCGCGCGCAATCGACGATGCGACTCTGCCCGGAGTGGTGAGAGGCCCAATCCCGCCGCGGCAGAGTTGCATCGCGGATGAGAAGAGAAAAGAAGATGGATAAAGGGGCAGTTAGCGGAGAGATTGAAGGGAGCACGGTCGACAGTGCTTCTGGGGTGAAGAGGAAGAAAGGAGAGAGTGTCGCGCGGGGAAGAAAGGGACAAGAAGAAAAACTTGTGGATTGAACGGAATAAGAGCAATAAGAAATAAAGGGCGAGGAGCCAAAAAAAAATGAAAAGAATAAGTGAAAATAAAGAAGAATCTACTTAAATTTAAACCAAAGAAAGTGTGAATTTTTACTTGTCTGGGCTCGCATGCCATAGATTTAACAAAATCCAGCTGACTCGAAATAATACTCGAGTAGAAGCGGCGAGGCGTAACCTGCCGCGATCCCTCCACTCCCCTCTAACCTAACTCGGCAGATTAGAACGTGGCGAAAGTCCGATCGCAAGGCGACGAAACCCCCGGCCGGGCTGAAAGTTGCTGCGCCTTGTGATAGGTCAGCAACTCTGCCGCGCCCACAACCTCACTAATCATATTTCTACACCTATCCTCTTGACTGCAGTCCCGTCCTTAAACAAATATTTTTGTAAGGAGACCCTGGAGTAGACTGAGTGATACTCCGGCCTCAGAAACTACCTTACAAATGGCGCCCGAGCAGGGACTCGGGATAAGAGGAGTGTGGCAAATTAGCGGCTTAAAGACTTAAAGATTTTTTTAAAAATTATTTTTATATGTTTTATATATATATATGTATTCGCTTCTTGAGAAACATGCTAGCGAAACAAACCCAGTGCCAGCTGAACATGCCTCATACCTCGATGTGCAGCGCAGAGGGTATGAGGAATAACGGAGATCCAAAGTGACAGTGAACGAGAAGCCGGCAATAAGTAAAGTGCGTCATGTTTTCTGCTACTATTTCTTTTTTGTATCTGGGTGTGAGTTTTGAGCCTAAACGTTTATTGATTTTAACATGGATTATATCTCCTGGTTCGTAGTTTCTCATTTCATTCTTGTTCTTATTATGGTATTCTAAATCGGCTTTTTGTTTGGCTAGGATTTTGTCTGATATTATTTTTCTATTTTCTGCTGTTTTCTCTGGATTGTTAGGAACTGCTGTGCCAAGGAACGTATCAATTGGTTTTTTTCCGGTTACTGAGTGGTAAGAAGTATTGTATTCTTGTACTGCCTTAAAAAGTGTGTCTGTAAAGCTCATATCTGTGTTGTCTTTTTTTAAACATGTCATTATTTCTGATAAAGTGGAGTGGAATCTTTCTATTTGGCCATTACTTGTTGAATTATAGGGTGGTGTTGTGTGTATTTGGATACCAAGTTGATCTCGTAGTAAGAATTTTATTGAAGCTGAATTTAGAGCTTTTTCGTTATCGATTATGATAACTTTCGGCATGCCGAATGCTATTAGTATTTCTCTAAGCGGAATTTTTATATCTTCTGCAGCTCTAGATTTTAGGATTTTGACTTGAACGTATTTAGAGAATTTATCAATGCTAGTTAATATGGTGTTTCTTTCTGTCATGTAGATATCAATGTGAACGATTTCGCCTGGAAATTTTGGAATTGGTGTTGCTTGAATTTCGGAATTTGGGGGGTGTCTGTCGTATTTTGACTCTTTGCATGTCAAACATGATTTAACGATTTCTTTAACTTTTTTTTGATAGTTGTGGGAAAAATGATTTTTCTAAAATTTGCGCTTTATTTTCAAAAGCGTTCCTATGAGCTCGTGTGTGTTCCTGAGTAATTATTTCGTTCTGTATATTTATGTCGGTGACGTCCTCTATTTTTCTCTGAGTGTTTTTAATGAGTTTTTAAACACATTGATGGGAACTTCTATTGCAGGGATTAAGTTGTGCGATGAGCTTTCGTCGCTCATGATTGTAGCTTCGATACTGTGGTTTTCAGTTACTGGATTTCTTGACAATGCGTCTGCTACTACGTTAGTGGTGAAAGTCAATTTTTGGTCTATTGTCTTTGTGTGACTGTCGGACATGTGTTCGGTTCGAATTTTTATGTTGTTAATCGCTTGCGCGGGTAATTGTCTAATTCGAATTTTAGTTTTAGTGTTTACTATCAGAATATCATTTCGCACATCTATAACAACGTTAAGTTGTTTCATTGTATCGTTGCCTAAGATACCATGAAAAGTTTTTAGTGTAGGTAGTACAAAAAATTTAATTGGGGTGTCGTCGAGACTAAACAAGTTAAGAAAAATATGATGTGTGATAGCTATCTGTCCGGCAATTGTGTTGGCAAAGAATGTGTCTTGATTTTTTTTTTTTTTGATGTGTTGCAAAAGATGGTTGGATATAGTTCTGATTAGAGCCTGTGTCAATGAGGAAATTCAATAATTTGCCGTCCCTCGTTTTACACTGAAAATATGGCAACGAGGAACGATTTAGACTAAAAAATTTATGTCCGAGGTATCTGTTATTTGATTACCATCATTTGAATAGGTTTCACCTTCATATGGTAGATCAGTAATACCATGCTCTTCTATAGCAGTGTTGTAACTTTGTTCGTTCATGTAACTCGAATAAGCTTCCAAGTAAGCTTCGGCGTATGCATTTGCATAGTCGTCGGCTTCGTTGATGACCTGTTCGTTCGTGTTCAGTCCTTGGACTTCCCCTGTGTTTATATGGAATTGTCGTTGGAATTTATTTGGGGTTTGGTCTATTTTATCAAATAAAGGTCTTTTTATAGCGTTTTGATTATTATCTGGTCTGTTCATGTAATTAATATTTCGGGTTCTGACCGATGGATCGACTTCCATTGGTTGTACAGCGGGTTGTGGTTTAGGGGCTATTGGTCTTGGTGGTGACATGTTGAGTTGAGAAAATGCTCGTGAAAGGTTATCAATGGTTTGGGATAGGTTAGGACAGGTTTTATCGAAAGTGAAAATTTTGTTTGAGTTTATGAGGAATCTTATCCCCTAATTTTTCTTATAGTGCAGATAGGGAAAATGGGGGTGGTATGGCTTGGAAATTTTCTTAATTTACGTTTGAGTTTGTTTGGTGTATTTGATTAATTAGTTTTCTTAAACTATTCGTTTTTAAATTGTTTGTTCTTTTGTATTCAAGTTTTTCTTGACTGATTTTTAAATTGTTTACTGTGTTCGATTAATTATTTTCCTTAAAATATTATTTTTTCAAATTGTTTGGTGCACTTATAATGCTTAATTTTCTTACGATATTATTCTTCGAGTTGTTCTTATTTTTCTTCTTGTATTTAAAATTTTTGATTAAAACTTAATTTCTATGCTTACAATATTATTTTCCACATTGGTGCTTCCTACGCTGATGTCCCGGATTATTCCCTTTTGTCCAATCCCACGTTGGGCATGATGAAGATTGGTGACTCGAGATCCTGTCGGCACATACACAGTTGCGTAGTACTCTACGAACGGAATCTATAGAGTTGTAGCGCTCAATTTTATTTTTATTTTTTAATTGTTTCACGATAGTGAAAATACACAGTTTACTCCGTTTATATAGACACAATCTTCGACGAGAACGCTGTAGCTGTCGTGCAGGTACTTTTGGTGGTTCGTCCGAATGTTCTTTGTTTAAGCGGTTGTCGCGTTCACTAAGTCGCTGGTTTAAGAGGATCTTTCGCGAACAGCAGCTAAGTAGGCGCTCTGTTTTTCGACACGTAAACTTTTATGTGGTTTAAATTCACTGTCCCTGCTCGGGCGCCAATTAGAAAATCTTTAAGTCTTTTAATTAAAAAAAACCATCATTTATTTCTGAGAGTTGGATTAGAACTAACTTAAGAGCGATTTACAATGTTTTAATGAAACCTATGTTATGCAGGCGTCGCTGCGCCTGTTGCTACCGCTGATGTCGTGCCTTGCTGCTATTGGTTGGTGATCGCCATTGGTCAATGCTGCCGCCGTGGAGTTGCACTTGTTGTGCAATTCGCAGGGTGTCGTCTTGCATCCGTTGGTCCCACGGTTAATGGCCTAAAGAGTGCGCGATCACCGCACGTGGCCTTTGCATCGTTCCCTCTGTAGTCTGCACCGAATGGGTGGTGCATTTTTGGGTGTCCAGTTACTGTCGCCGGTCACACGGTGGGTTGCTGATAATGTTGGGTCAGCTTGCTTTGGCTCTTACGCAACTTATGTTGTTTTGGCTAAGTTGCTTATGTGTTGCTGCATATGTTGTTGTTGTTTTATTTGGGTTTGACATACAGGGTGTTAACTTATACTCATCGCAAAAAGTATTGCTTAAACACATCAGCGTTTTCATACCCTTCCCAAAAATAATCACGAAAACACTAAAATTTTGTATGAGCATGGCAAACTTTTTTAAGAATTTGGAATACTCTTACTCAGAAGTAAATCGCGATTCGCGGACAAATTTCAATTTTTGTGCGCTGCTGTCTTGTGCCTACGTACAAATACATACATATGTACTTATATATATGAGACGCATAGAGAGAGTGAGTGTAAGGAAAGATTATTTGTATTAATAAATGTTTATTTACAGCGTGATGTCGTTTTAGTCTTCTCCTAGTGCAAGTGCGACGACTGAAAGCTGCTGTACCTAGGCGCCTGGCCAGACTGTTTGGATGGGAATTTAGTCTTTCTTGATATCTATTGGTCACTTCCTGGATTTTGTCTCCAATTTTAGTAACCTTGAGATCTCTTTCTATATCCCTGGGTCTCATGTACCAGGGAGCCCCCATGATCTTCCTCAATGTTTGTAGTGGCGCTGGACTAGCTAAAGTCAAGCATTTTTATAAATACACTTGCTCACATAACTCTCCGTACACCCAAGAAAATATTTGTTTTTTGACTATAAGTTTGACCATTAATAGCGCTCGATATAAACAAGATATTCCATTTTTTCTTTTTTTATTAGTTTCCTTAGTTATTAAACTTAATATTTAATATCACTTCATTTATGAAAACAAAAAACTAAAGCATAATATAACTATTTAAAAAAAACCTTATCAAAGAAAGTCTGCGTACATACTTAGAATTCTGCGTACAATGAGGGAATTCGCGATTACCGTTAACTTTTTCAGCTTTTTCTTTTTGTTAATTATTATTATTTTCTCGGATATTTGCAAGCACATTTTTTCAATTTTCTGCGTTTGTAGCATTATGGTGACCAAGGAAAAAGAGATCTTTATTGAAGAGCGTAAATTAATTTTAAAATTTCGTTTAGAGGGCAAATCCTGGCGAGAAATCGGGCGATTGGTTGGCAGAACTCATTCCTCATGTCAGAGAGTGTACGACAACTACATTTCAACAGGCTCCATATGATATAAGCCCCAATCTGGCCGTCCTTCGTTGCTGATAGGCAAGGAGATAAAGCGAATTGTTCAGCTGGTGCCTCCAAATCCATAGATTACTGCCCAACAAGGAAGTCTTACAGTCGCGGAACATTTAAACAAAACGTTGTCCGATCAAACTGTTCGCCGCATTTGGAAGGAAGTGGGGTATAATGGAAGAGTTGCCCGTAGGATGCCCCATATTTCAAAGGCAAGCAAACTAAAGCGTATGGACTTCGCTAATGAGCACATTACCAAGCAGACTAGCTTCTGGAACAATGTCATATTTTGGGTTCAGAGCAAGTTTTGTATATTTGGAATTAAGGGGATCAGATTTGCGACCAGATCGCATTAGCCAAATCATTGCCAATTGGAAAGTTCGTTTTAATGGGAAAACGGCTTTATCGGTAGACGATTTTATTTATCGAGCAGAAGCTCTTACGCATCAGACTCTTGAAGGTAACTTTGAGTTGTTGTCTAGGTATGCTAGCAACCTTTTTGAGGGAAATGCGAATGAATGGTTCTGGCGTTTTCACAAAAGCGTGCCCGAGATTCGTTGGCATGAACTTTGTTACGCACTTCGGGATCAATTCAAAGATGATAGAACGGACATACATATTCCAGCTACTATCGATAGGCGTAAGCAAAAGATAGGCGAACCCTTCGATGAGTTCCATGAGGCCGTTGTTGCACTTTCGGACAAACTTTCGAGTCCCATGCGTGAGTCATCGTTGCTACAAATTCTTCGTAGCAATTTTCTCCCAGAGATTCAGCACGAACTACTCTATGAAAAAATTGAGAGTTGCCCAGTTGCGACATTTGGTGCGCACACACGAAATCTTTTTACAAAGCGTTGGCAAACCATTAGTAACTCGGCCACATCCTATACCAATGCCACGTCGCACAATAAGTGGAATTTCAATAGAACACGAGTTCATTGATGAGGAAGAAGATAGTCCAGAAATATAAGCAGTAAATTTACTGTGCTGGAATTGTAATGCGACAGGGGACAGGTACCACGACGCATATTTTATTATGGTTGTGGCAAGCCCGACACGTACAAGCCTTCGTGCCAGAAATGCAAAAACTTTTCAAAAAACTTGTCAGCTCGTGCACCGTCGACCAGTGCACGCAAACAAATGAAGTCGAAATCAACCAACACATAATTACGATTTTTTTGGACTCAATTTAATCTTCTTCCATTAGAGGTGGTACCCAATACTCATAATATGTCCTCTATAGAGGATCAGAACCTAAAACCACGCTCAGCTCAGCTGTTGAAACGCGTTAATTTGTTTCCGTCTTTTGCTAAGCCCCAGTTAAGTCGAACACCTCTATTTTCACATGAGATTAATTAATAATTAAGCAACTGCATTTTTTGCAGGGCCGTTTAATTGGTAAATACTATGCAAAAGATCTAAAGCAATAACAGTCGAGTCCAGCGTGAATCACCCTATGAGTGTGATTTTGATAGGGGGGTTTTGTAGTGGCGCTGGACTAGCTAAAGTCAAGCATTTTTATTTATAAATTTGTCGGAGTGCTAGTATGATTGTTATCTTGGTCTTCAGACATTGTCACTTTTATAAATTGCCTATGGCGAATAATCCTGAGAGCACCGTCTACTTCCACTGTCTAATTATTAATGCCTTCAACATCAATACCACATCGCTCACACACATTCTATTGTAATAGAATAAATAGCGATCTCTTTCTGTCTCAGTGACTCAAGATTGCACACACAACAATTATCTCCTGTGCAACTCTTTCCTCAAACCTCCTTCAAACCTTATTTGGTCACGTACGCCACTTAGAACCTTACGCAACATTTCTGCATATTTGCATCGAACAACGCTGACCATCTGGCGAATAACGGAACAAAGCGCATTCACCAATTGTCAAATATGTTCGGCTAGTTTACTGTCGTTTACTAATTGCGCCTCGACACGGCCATACTGACACTTACACGTCCTCGTGTACTCAACATTTGAATCATACTCGTATTACGTAATCAATAATGTTTCAATATTTCACTTATCCAACTTTAAATAATAATCTTTTATTTCTTGTGACCGAAATTTCAAAATTAAATTATTATTTTAATTATCATCTCACTCATTTTTTTTTTTTTGATTCTACTGAACCACCTCGGCCATACTGACCATAACACGACCTCGTGTATTCCACAAAAATGCCTTGCTGCATTAATCATTTCATTTATCTTATAAATTTCTTGATTACAACTGTTATCACGTCACAGCGTCATACAAAACTTTATCTTCCTCTTCTAGTCTCACGTCTAATTACTCTTTAACTTAGCTTTCTTTGAGGTTTTACTTCATTATCATAAACCACTCTGGTTTTGCTTTACATTGATTTTGCACTATCAATCATACAACTCTTCAGGTATCCATACATACAGTCTCATTCATTATCGTAAACCCAACTGGTTTCTTTTCACATCATCTTATGCGCCACACGCCATGATCAAAACATTAGTTTTGCACTTGTGCTTGCATTATGACCAATTCTCTCAACATTTGTTATCAGCCTTTCAGGCATCCATACTGTCTCTTGCAACAGTTTCACTCTCAATAATTCGCTACTGTCTCTTGCAACAGTTTCTCAGGTTTTATACTGCCTCTTTCAACAGTTTCTCAAGTTTTTATACTGCCTCTTTCAACAGTTTCTCAAGTTTTTATACTGCCTCTTTCAACAGTTTCTCAATTTTTATACTGCCTCTTTCAACAGTTTCTCAATCATTCCATACTGTCTCTTTCAACAGCTTTTTCATTCATTCCATACTGTCTCTTGTAAAGCGGCTCGCCGGCGAACCGCTTCACAGCGGAATATATTTGTAGTATATAAGCAGAGGATTTGTAGAGTGTAAGGGATAGACATATTTTCGTAGACATGTAAGAAACACATATATATTAAATAGTATATAAGTCGAGGAAAGCCACTCTTTGTTTATTAACTTTTTTATTATTTTGAAATATGATCACAGCGCGCGCAATCGACGATGCGACTCTGCCCGGAGTGGTGAGAGGCCCAATCCCGCCGCGGCAGAGTTGCATCGCGGATGAGAAGAGAAAAGAAGATGGATAAAGGGGCAGTTAGCGGAGAGATTGAAGGGAGCACGGTCGACAGTGCTTCTGGGGTGAAGAGGAAGAAAGGAGAGAGTGTCGCGCGGGGAAGAAAGGGACAAGAAGAAAAACTTGTGGAGTGAACGGAATAAGAGCAATAAGAAATAAAGGGCGAGGAGCCAAAAAAAAAATGAAAAGAATAAGTGAAAATAAAGAAGAGTCTACTTAAATTTAAACCAAAGAAAGTGTGAGTTTTTACTTGTCTGGGCTCGCATGCCATAGATTTAACAAAATCCAGCTGACTCGAAATAATACTCGAGTAGAAGCGGCGAGGCGTAACCTGCCGCGATCCCTCCACTCCCCTCTAACCTAACTCGGCAGATTAGAACGTGGCGAAAGTCCGATCGCAAGGCGACGAAACCCCCGGCCGGGCTGAAAGTTGCTGCGCCTTGTGATAGGTCAGCAACTCTGCCGCGCCCCACAACCTCACTAATCATATTTCTACACCTATCCTCTTGACTGCAGTCCCGTCCTTAAACAAATATTTTTGTAAGGAGACCCTGGAGTAGACTGAGTGATACTCCGGCCTCAGAAACTACCTTACAAATGGCGCCCGAGCAGGGACTCGGGATAAGAGGAGTGTGGCAAATTAGCGGCTTAAAGACTTAAAGATTTTTTTAAAAATTATTTTTATATGTTTTATATATATATATGTATTCGCTTCTTGAGAAACATGCTAGCGAAACAAACCCAGTGCCAGTTGAACATGCCTCATACCTCGATGTGCAGCGCAGAGGGTATGAGGAATAACGGAGATCCAAAGTGACAGTGAACGAGAAGCCGGCAATAAGTAAAGTGGACAAAAATGCAAAAGTGGGAATGAATGGAAGAGTGAAATGTGGGTGAACAAGCAGGGGAAAAAAAAACGTACATATATATATATATGTATATATAGATGTGTCGATATATGTATATATGATAATAATAGTGAAGATAATTATAACTATTTAATAGACAGAAGAGCACGAACGGATGAAAGAGTGCCTTTTTTTTGTATTTGTTGAGTGAGAATTAAAATCAGAATGTCAGCCGAATATACCTTACGCTATCGTCGGCAGTGTACAGGGTATGCCGAGTAACGGGGTAGAGCCATAAAACTCGACACGCACAGTGGGCCAGAGGCCAAGAAAAGTGGATATACGCACAGTGGGCCAGAGGCCGGAAAAGTGAGACACAATGAAATTGAATAAAATTAAATTAAAATAAATAAAAATTAATAAAATTAAATAAGAATAAATAAAAATAAATTTGTGATAAAAATTTAATAAAAATTAAATGTAAATAAATAAATAGTAATAAAATAAAATAGAATAGAACAGAATGATACAAAATGAAATAAAATAAATAGAAGGAAAATTGAAGAAGAGGAACTAGGATTAAATAAGAGGAAATAAAATAAAATAAAGTGGAGTAAAAATAAGGTGGTATAAGACAAAGTGAAACAGACTAAAACAAACGAAATGAAGATGAAAGGAAATGAATAAAATAAATAAGAATGAACAAGATAAATAAAATAGACAAAGCAAAGGAAATAAAGAAAGTTAAGAAAATGAAGAAAATAAGCGAAAGTACGGCGGAGGAATAAAATTCAACGCGACGGTATTTCTTGACGGAGCTGACCCAAGGCAGGAGGATGGAAGCAGGTCAGTGTCAGAATCCGAGGTTGGGTGTCCGTCCGGACTATCCGCGCAGCAAGGATGAACTAATGGTGGCACAAAAGACTGCCCATCGAATGACCATGTTCGCACCACCATTTGAGACACACCCGGCCTGGTGTGTGGCTGAGCAGGGACAAGAAGAAAAACTTGTGGAGTGAACGGAATAAGAGCAATAAGAAATAAAGGGCGAGGAGCCAAAAAAAAAAATGAAAAGAATAAGTGAAAATAAAGAAGAATCTACTTAAATTTAAACCAAAGAAAGTGTGAGTTTTTACTTGTCTGGGCTCGCATGCCATAGATCTAACAAAATCCAGCTGACTCGAAATAATACTCGAGTAGAAGCGGCGAGGCGTAACCTGCCGCGATCCCTCCACTCCCCTCTAACCTAACTCGGCAGATTGGAACGTGGCGAAAGTCCGATCGCAAGGCGACGAAACCCCCGGCCGGGCTGAAAGTTGCTGCGCCTTGTGATAGGTCAGCAACTCTGCCGCGCCCACAACCTCACTAATCATATTTCTACACCTATCCTCTTGACTGCAGTCCCGTCCTTAAACAAATATTTTTGTAAGGAGACCCTGGAGTAGACTGAGTGATACTCTGGCCTCAGAAACTACCTTACACTATTTCAACAGCTTTTTTCTCATCTATTTCAATACTGTCTCTTTCAACAGCTTCCTTCTCAACATCATTCAAATCCTCATCACAACTTTCTACTTCAACTAGTACATTCCCTTCTGGAAACTTCCTTATATCACCGTGAACATATTTGTATTTTCTATTATTTGTCAATTACCTAAGAATATATCTATCTCCATCTAACAATTCCAGCTATGTTCAGCGGTCTCTACTTGTACCTGTTGGAATTAAATGCAAACCTATTTTTTGTTGAGAACAAAACTCACTAAATTTAGAAGCCTTGATCTGCTGTAATGCGGTTTGGTACTCGAAACAAAGATGTAGCCGATGTCACAGCACCTATGCAATTGTCAGCATCAATCTTAAGTATGTGTGTCAAATAGACAAATTTAGTAAA